>JAQHUG010000067.1:1563964-1584874 GCA_028555095.1 Dicrostonyx torquatus | reverse complement strand
CTAGTTGACTGAGATGGAGGGGGGAGGGCCTTGGGTTTCCCATAGGACAGGGTATCCTGCACCATCTTAAGGAAGCAGGGGGAGGGCAATGGGGTAGTGGGGGAGCGGGAGGGCCGGGAACAAGGGGAATAAATGTAAATTTTTCTTTTAACAATAAAAATTAATAAATAAATAAATAAAATAAATAAATAAATAAAAGAGTGGGTATTATGCATCACAGAACATCTTAACCTGTGACTTAAAATTGAAAACTTAACTATATATCCAGAGGGGATCATTCTATGCATAAGAAGGACATGTAAGCCAAATGCACGGTATTGAATAGGAGGCATGATCAGAGACAATTAGTTTGTGTAAATTAAAAGACCCTAAATCTCAGAGCCTATGAGATGGCTAATCATTGGGGTTTCAGAGAGTTTCTTGATACATTTCCCTGACAGTAAATAGTTAATAGTTGCTGGGTTTGAAGGGTTATTTTCTTCAGATGTGTAAAGTCACCGACAAGTTGTTCTTGCTGCAGTAAACCAAATCCCACCTCAACTCCAGAAAAAAAAAAAAAAACTTCAGTTTAAACTCAGTGAGCCATATACAGAAAGAATTCATGGACGTTGTAGATTTCTTTAAAAATGTGCAAAATGAAGGTGGGTAGAAAGAAGAGATGGGAATGGGAAGTGGAAAGCAAACACAATTCACTCTATAAGTTTACGGTACTGGGAAGGTCCTCTGATAGGTTATCCATTCTCAAGTGGTTACCTCTAAACACGTACACACAGAGTAATACACTCAATATGTTGTGTGTATGTGTCCACGCACATACGTGTATGTGCAAAGAGAGCAAATTTAAGTGTTGTTAGAGAAGGAAACAACCCAGGGCTGGTTTATACAAAGGAGGTAGGAGAACGGGGATGTTGTTCAGTCCTTGGTTACTTCTGAGGCATTGTAGCCTAGCACACAGAAACAATGATCGCAGCTAAGAGATTGAGGTGTTTATCTGGAAAGGGTGGGTGTGAAGCTGACAAATCAGGAAGTTCTATTAGCTTCAGTGCAGTGTGGAGTAGACGTGAAGGTGTTCCCATGAATATTATTTAAGAAGTTTGGCAAAGTCCATATAAGGGAAAATTTCTGAAAACATCTATAAGGGATTTTAGGAACCATACAGAATGAGAGAAATGCAAGGCACCTCTCCTTCGCTTCGGGATTTTCTCCAAGATCTCTAATGGCTGGCTGGCACTGTGAGCCCTGCACATCCCTATGCAGGGCTTTTCCTTATGAATAATGCATATGACAAAGTTCCATTGTGAACTGGGTAGAGTAGGGAATTAGCAACAAGAACAAGAAAGTAAAAAAACATATAGCTCTATGCCATAACAAAAGCAATACCATGATTTCTCAAATAATTTCATAGTGTATTATTATTATTATTATTATTATTATTATATCTTATTGAACTGAACCTTCTATAGTAAATGGGTTAGCCTAAATGGCATAGGTGCTCTGATGCCAAGTCAGGCATCAAAAGTATGTCCTGAGTTTAAGTATTGTGAAACCATAATAGTGTTGTGATAAGGGAGGTAGTCCCTAAGTGATTCACAATGTGTGTGTGTGTGTGTGTGTGTGTGTGTGTGTATAGCATTAATGAGCTATATAAAGGGCAGGATACAATGGGGTTTTTCATGATTTCATCACATAATTCAGACATAACCTTATGAAATACTTGTTTTGGTAACTTCCTACATATTTCCAGATAATGTCTGACTATGGGTTACTGGAATCATCAAATACACTACAGATAGGAGACTGTAATTGAATTCACACATAAAGAAATGGAAGAAAAAGCTAATGAAAATATGAAAAGACATTTGCCTAAAATGTGCACACCCACCTGAAATATAGGTGGTCAGTTATTTTGTGAAATGATCTATCGACTCTATCCTGATCTAAGTAAAAATGGTGCACAGGTTGACATCAGGAGAAGCACACTTTACTGAGAACAGTTTGTCATCTGTTCTAGCAATGTGCATGGCCTTTGGTTAGACCGTGCAATTTCTCTCCCAAGACATAGTTGCTTGTGTTTTACAACACTTAATTGCACATTGCTATCTCAATTATTTCTAAACATTAGGGGGGAATTAAGTTTTGAGGAAAGAAAACTGGATATGTAAATTACTCTGAAAGGCAATTAAATTACATTCTGCAGTGAATGTCATTAATTGTAGATAAATATTTAGTAAGGAAATTATGATCCACACAAATAAATTCATGATGCTAATTATCATGGTGTCCTTTTCCAAAAACCTAATATGTACATTTTAGATACGCATTTATATCATGGAAGTGAGATTCACTTAAGTGTTTGAATTAGCATGCGTTTGTTAGTCAGTTTTAATATTGACAAAATTTTTCATGGACATTTATCTCTTTTTATTTCTTTATGAAAGTTATTGGAAGGCCATCTTGGTCTTGATCTGTACTGATCATCATTTTAGAAAGGTTACCCAAGTACCACCGTGGTGACATTTTGTCAGAGAGAATTTGGACACATGGAGACCAAACACAGATCCATGTGACAAGTAGAGTAGCAGAGATGTGAGCTCTTAGAAAAGAGAACGGGAAGGAGTAGAGACTCCAGATGGAGAATGAAAGAGAAGCTATCAGATGATTTCACAGAAAACTACATCCTGAGATCCAGCATAGAAACATGCAAAGGCCGGCACAAGGATGCATGCAAAGTATTTCCTTTCTTCAAAAAGAAAAAAAGAAATGTCTGTCTTTGCTAATCCGGCATTTTTACTCTTACAATTTTAAATTATAGGATTATTTTTGGCCTCAGTTACTCTGTCCATGTTTAATTACATAGCATGGTAATGATGGGAAAACAGCAGCTATTTTGAGAGCTCTGTACCCTTTCAGGCTCAGTGTGCCCTCTCCTGTGATGCTGGAGTTAAAAGGAGGAAATGAAATGGAAGAAGCACAGGTGGCTGTGTTTATGGCCTTCAGGGAGATATGATTACTTCACTTGGCTGATTGCTACCCGAAGGAAGTCAGACTACAATTAAGACTGTCAGGTAAAGCACACAATTAAAGTTCATTGTAAATGCTGTCGACAAACTGGTGTTAGCCAGGAAATGTACGCTGGCAAACAGCTGTGCCCTGCAACATGGAAAGGTAATGTTTCCTTCTAGAATGAATCCACATTATCAAATCTGACAAGTTTTGCCTCAGTTCTGGGTCTGGACCTAGAAAGAACTTCTCCTCTGATTTTAGCAATTGGCATATAACAAGAAGGTTGAAAATGTACTGATTCACTAGCTTATTTTGCTCAATTGAGAGGGTAGGGGTGGTAAAAACCATGCTTAGCTCATGATATTTTCCTGGTTGCCTTCCAAATTTGTTTCTGAGCAGCAACGTTGCACTCTATCCTATTTACTGAAGAGTGGAACCAGTGTTCTAGCATTTGGAGGTCTTTATTACAAAGTGTAGTAAAGAGTTATTCTTCTTTTTTAAGTTGCATTTTAGTCAATCACATAGGAGGCTATGTCCAGCCCATATATTATCAATCTCTTTAAGTATCTAATTGCACATTCATGACACTGTTAAAAAAAGTTTGTCCAGAGACAAACAACAATTCTGCTCTTTGATTTCATACCATAAGTAACTGTAAATACCATTTCTTTTTACTAAATAAGAGTATTTCCTTCGCTTTCACACATTACAACCATTATTGCCAATAGGTGTTTTTCGCAGAGAATGAGGATTCAATATAACTCCTGCCCCCAGTCCTGTACTAATGTATTTTATGTGGTCAGTCATGGAGGCAGATGATCTGGGGAAGGATTTTGGCATATCGGTAGTGATCCAGGGTATGATTTTGCTTTGCCTGGTAACACTGAAGAATAGAACGTAGAACACAACTCTATCCATAAACAAGTCTTTTGATTACTACTATAACAAAAGGCAAATATTCTGCCTGAAAAAAGAGGAAGTAAAGAAAAACACAGCTCTGTGTTCATGGTTATTCTTTTCTCTGATCCTTCATAGTGCATTGCTCCTTTGAAAGAATAAAGAGCATCTCATTCACAGCAACTGAAACAGGCTTGAGACTTAATGAGGAAACACAAGACATGCAAAGCTCCAATGAACATAATGTCACTTCTTCCTTCAGAACCTTTTGGAGAGCACAAATGGTAGAGGTCTCATGTTGGTCACGTGACACCAACTCATGCCTAAACATATCCCTGACCCCTTACCAATAAGCTGTGCTTCATGGAACAGACCTCTACAACTCAAGGTATGCCTGTGTGCTCAATCGACTGACAGTGACAATGACACACACAGAGATTGTGTAAACCCCACATGCTACTCTTAATGTTTGATGGTCTAATTACATATAGTGAACTTTTAGAAGTGGTCTCACTTTCAATGAAGATCTTGGTAGTTCTTATGCAAGTGGACATTCAGTTGGCTGCTCTTATGTCATTTCCTTAAAGTTCTAGTTAAATCTCTAGGGTTCCTTGACTTTTACTTCCTATTGCTTGCTATCTGAAAACATGACAATCTTCCCCATCTGCTCTTCTCCTAAGTGCATGCAATAAATTATATGCTTTATAATCAAGATGTTTCAAATCTTTAGACTCTCATTACCTTCTGGAAATCTTGATCTGGACATGTAAATGCTTTTATGATGCTGCAGGCACTATATTGCAAGTACAGAAGTTTCAGTGAACATTCAGAAATGAGGGAGGAGCTACCCAGTTGTAAAGGAGAGGAAAAATGAAAGGAAGCTAATATTTAATCAACACTTACTCTCAGACAAGAATGGTGTTAAATATTCAGACACTAAGACTTTAAACTGGCCAGCATTTTCTAAAAAACATCAAACTTAATGTTCCGTTGAGTCACCATCATTCTTTATACACATCTGAATACTTTGCAGCAAGGTAGTCAGTGGATACACAGAGGCGTTTTTGTCCTTAGTTTTCTGTCTATCTGGTTGTCTCTCATTCCTCGCCTGTTATTCAAAGTGTCTGCCTTTACTTCTTCATGGTCTCCTTGTCTCCACTGTCTTTGTCAACCAAATATCTCAGACTGATGTAATTCCATCTGAGGCTGGCTCCTGAGAACACCCACTCTCAATGCTGGGTGGTTGGCCATTTCATAAGTTATCCTTTTAGCCACTTCCTCCTGGCACAGAGGCACTCACAGCTATGCTGCTCTGCAGGTTTGGCCACTGATCATTTCCCACCTCTTTACATGCCAATCTCTCCACTCGCATTCAAAATTCATTTCTCTCTCTCTCTCTCTCTCTCTCTCTCTCTCTCTCTCTCTTTCTCTTTCCCACCCTCCCTCCCTCCCCTTCTCTTTTCTTCACGCTCCCTCTCTCTTCCTCCCTCCCTTCCTCCTTCCCCAGTTTAAAGGCTGTAAACGTCTTTCATTATTCTAAACAAATATATTATTTTCTATTATATTACTGGGCAGCACTTTAATGCTTTTTCACATGCTGAACTGTGCTTGCTAATCTCAGGCAGGATCATAATTATCATGATAACAGCGCACTTAAGGTTTAGACTGGCCAGGAAACAGGCGATACCTTAATTACCACTACATGGCGCAAGCTAAAGTTTTTAAAAGCTGCTTAGCGTTTTAAGAACTGCTTCTGTACAGTGAAGAATTACAGATACATAATAAGACAGATTCAGACATGAAAGACCTCTGAATGGCTCATACTCTTAGATAAATTATGTAGGCTTGGAAAAAATAGAGAGAGAGAGTAATAAAGTTAATGCCTTAAAAAAGGTAAAGTCTTTAAAGAGACGGACTACAGATAGTTATAGATTAAAAGAAATAAATAAATAAGCCACGTAAATATGGAAAATTCACAGAGTGTCTGTATTGTGTATTTTATTGTGTTTTCTTTAGATTTTTTGACTGTGAAGGAGCTAAGTACACAGAAATATCTCATTATATGGGCTGCCAAGTTAAACCAACATGGATATTATAAAGGTATTATGACTTCCAAATATGGGTCTAAGGATATGATGCTTTGGAGAGGCTCTTCTTTTGTTTTCAAAGAGGATAAGTACCTGTGGACACCATGAACACCATCAGAAAATTACTTCACTCTACTGATGATTGAGATGTACCTGTTGCACAGGTTATACCATGAAAGACCTAATTAACAGCTCCCCCATACAGCAGGAAGCAGTTTGGAGAGAAATAACTACATCCATATTACCAAATATTGTTTATAAATGCTTGTATTTTACATTTAAAGGGGGAAATGATATGGATATGAATAATTTGTATTGGTATAAATTTTGATTTATTGATATAATTTAAGGTAAATCTTGTTATATTATATTTCTGATCTTAATTAAGGTATTGTGATTGTGTAGTTCATTTAAAAATGTAATGTATAATTAGGAAATATAGATTGTTAATAGATAATCATCTATAATAGTTAAGTTTGTAGTCATGTTAGATTTTCTAGATATACATAGATATATTTCAGTTAGATAGACATTCTTCATATCTTTCAAAGATGACAGAACATGGCATTTAATGTTTTAATAACTTAGGGCTTTTCATGACAATGAGACACATCTGCTCCTGGCAGCACCAAGCTACTGCAAGAGGAAGATAGGCATCGAAGAGGCTACTTATGAAGTTTGCTAGCCATTTGGGCAAGAAACTGCTCTTGCCTGGACTGCTTAAATGGACACAAAGAACCCGCAGAAAGAGGACTGCTGAACTTGCCTAAAAGGTGAGATGATCCTTCAGGGTTCCTGATTCATAAAAGAGTCTGTGAGACATTCTACAGGACACAAAAGAAAGTGACTGAACTGTCTTTGAATTTTCCTGCTTCATGGAAATGTCTGCTGGACGCTATGGGCCTGTAGGCTGAAGATGGATGCCCCAACGATACAGAGGAACTTTGGGTGACTGTACAGGCAGCGAGATGTCTCTGTCATTTCTAGAGTTTGGAAGTTGCTTATTTCTTGTTTACTTAGGTAATATTATATCCTTCTGGAGTCTTTGATGGAGTTGAAGAATAGATAGTTATAGTTTTCCTTAGTTAAGATAAAAGATAAAATAGATATAAATATGGTAACTGTAATTCTTGCGTGATAACTGTTTTGTTATATATAATTTTACTATGTTAAAATGAAAGCCTTTCTTTTCTGTTTAAACAGAAAAAGGGAAAATGATGTATGAGGGTCCTTTCTGTATTTCTGTTCTTTCATTGATTAAATAAAGCAGGCTGCCTGGCCTGTAAGATAGGGCAGCCCTTAGGTGGGCAGAGTAGAGAGAATGAAGGCTGGGGAAGAAAGGAAGTGTAAGCCAGGCCGTGGTGGCGCATGCCTTTGGTCCCAGCACTCGGGAGGCAGAGACAGGTGGATCTTTGTGAGTTCAAGGCCAGCCTGGTCTACAAGAGCTAGTTCCAGGACAGGCTCCAAAGCTACAGAGAAACTCTGTCTCGAAAAACAAACAAACAAACAAAAATAAAAAAGAAAGTGTAACAGACGCCATGATGCTCCAGCTGGAGATGGAATCAGGTTAGACTTTTCCAGTAAGTCACCACCTCATGGTGACACAGATTATTAAGAATGGGTTAGTTTATGATGTGAGGCCTAGCCAAGAAGAGGCTAACGATAATGGGCCAGGCAGAGTTTAAATGAAAAAAATAAATAAATAAAATGCTTTTTCAAATCAGTTTAATTAAATATATATTTCAGTATAATCTAAATATTTTGACCTTGTTATGGCCGACAATATTATGTTCACATATTTTCAATATCACAGGCATAGGAAGATTGAAAACAGGGCTCAGTATTTCTTTACAGTCAATATTTTGTACATTATGCTTTAAACTCTAGGAAACTCATGGCAATGGGGTTGACTTCCAGTTTGGCTCTCAGCTTTTATTCTATTCTGAACCCTTGTGAATCACTTCTGGATGCTAATTCAAATCTGTGTCTTGAACCTAAAAGTGTGTCCCATGGGATGATTGTTGCTATACTCAGATCTAAGGGTTTGGTGTGAGTGTTCCTCAACCTGCGTTACTCATTGAGACCTGTAAGTTCTCTTTCAACAAGCTGTTTCCCCTTAGTTTGTAGCTCTGTTTAGGTAAATTAAAGCCTTGAGACTTTACCTGTCCTTTGGATATCATATTCCTTCAACAAAAGACTTTCTCCAAAGTATCAGTTTAACCTGAGAAGTTAGGTTCTATGATCTGAAGCTGGTCCTTTAGACAGTTATTTCTCCTTATTGATGGCAGTGATGCCTAGGGGTCGAGAGGCACACAGCCCCTTCCTCTTCACATTTCTTTCTACAATCTTTTTTCGGCAAGTTTTGGATTTCATTGTTTTGTCTTCTTTTCCTTTCTGTTCCTGTCTCTTCTGATGCTTTGACAATCCTCTTCTCTCAGACAGCCAGGGTCATGATTCTTCAGGCCTGTCTGTCATTTTCATTGTCACCTCTCATCAACAATAATAGAAGGTTTGATAACCCCATATACACACTGGGTATCAATTCTCACCTATGAGAATATGACGTGATGGTACAAATACATAGTGCTGAATCTAGTTTTTCCCTAATAAAGAAGTCTCTAAAATAAACAAATCACCGTTCCTCCTTCTCTTCTCACAGTCTTTCACTTGAGATCATTCAACTCAATTGCCATAAAATTAAATGAGCTCATAATACTGATATATATTTTTAAAATTTTGTTCCAGAATTTCCAACATCTTTGATGATCAGGTTTTTGGGACATAGCTCTGTGTTTTGAAGATTCCCATTTTCCAAGATATCCAGTTAATAGTGCTACCAACAGACATACATGGGTGACCTTCAACTCTAAGCTAAACATCAGGCTTCCTACTGCAGTGGACTTCATAATGTGCTGCCTAGAAATCTGGTCAGATTCCATTTCTCATTTAGGTTAAATTTGGACCTGGTTGGACTGAATTCCTAAAAGAGGGGTCTTTGAAAGTGAAAACAATCATTTCTAGGCATTCAGCACTAACTTTCACCATTTCCCTCTAGATATATAGGTTCTGGTCTCCTTGGGGAGCTTGCCAATGATGGTTTTATTGGAAGAATTATACCATAGATTTGGAGGAACACAAAAAATTAAATAATTTGATTATCAAGATTTTATTCCATTTAGTTCAGTGTGTATTTTTCTCTAGAATACAAGCCTACAGCAAGTTCATTAACAAGATGGATCCCCCTCCCTCACTGGAGTGTCACATTCTTTTTATTCTTTTGAAATTTTGCTTCCTTATTTATGAGACGAGGATAGAAGTGTATATGTTAACATCCTACCTTGGGGTTGATTAATTGCCATAATGTAGATGTGACAACAGCGGAGCAGTAGTTTTGTTTTGTCCACACTCTTACTTTTACCCAGTTATTTGTTACCTTTTACATTCTGCAAATATTTATTGCCCCAGACACCTTACAAGATGCTGTGTCTATAGACACAAATAATATACAGCTTTTGCTCTTTGTGAACTCATGATCTGGCAGGCAACACAGATAAGTAAATCCTGCAATTACAGTTCAGTAAGTTAAGTGCCACATTGGAGGGGCAGGTAGATACTTTACCTGTCATGTCCCCATCATGTTGTGTTTGCTTCTGGGAGGACATTATTACTTCTTTTTAACAAAATAACTCAGATCAAGAACAGGCTGCTTCATCTGTACCTGCTCAGCCCACGTACTACAGTGCTGTGCAATAGCTCTGCCATAGCTCTGCTTCCCGGGCTCTGCCGCCAGTGCAAACTCAGGCTATAAAGCATTTCAATGTCTTTTCTGGGACTGGATGTTTGTGTGCCCACTAGGAACCGGGAAGAAAGTAGCTGAGACCATGCCTTGCCAGGGCAGATGGCAGGATAGGCTTAATCAGGCGGGAGAGCATGGTGGATTTCCACAGCCATACATGGAGGTGTTTCCAGGCTATGCATTGCTCTGTATAGCAGATTCAGCTGTAACTCAGATAAAAAGCTCATTCTCCAGGTTGGAGTGCTGAGCTTGGCTCCTTCCTGAAGAAGGGCATTGCGCACCATGGCTCAGAGGTACAAGCAGCTCCACCATGATAGTGCAATGTGCACTGGCTCTGCGGCTAGGCTAGGCTCGGCCATGCTGAACTTAAGGTTTAGACTGGGGAGGAAACAGGCTGTACTGTATTTCTCCTATATAAGACAACTTTTTAAAATTTATTTATTCTGTATACAATATTCTGTCTACATGTATGCCTGCAGGCCATAAGAGGCATCAGACCTCATTACAGATGGTTGTGAGCCACCCATTACAGATGGTGGTTGCTGGGAATTGAACTCAGGACCTTTGGAAGAACAGGCAATGCTCTTAAACACTGAGCCATCTCTCCAGCCCAACAACTTAAGTTTTTAAGATGTACTTAACATTTTCAAAAATGCTCCTGGATAGTAAAAAATTACAGATTCAGACATGAAAGACCTATAAATAGGTCACATTGTTGGATGGGTATATGTAGGTAGAGAGAAGAAAAAGAATATGGAGAATAAAGTTAATGCCTTAAAAAAGGTAAAGTCTTTAAGGAGACAGACTACAGATAGTTATAGATTTAAAAAAAAATAAGCCACCTAAACATGGAAAATTCACAGGACATCTGGATTATATATTTTATTGTGTTTTCTTTAAATCTTTTGACTGTAAAGGAGCTAAGTGCAAAGAGACATCTCATTATATGGGCTGCCAAGCTAAACCAACATGGATAATATAAAGATATTATTGCTTCACAATTTGGGTCTAAGGATATGAAGCTTTGGAGAGGTTCTTCTTTTGTTTTCATAGAGGATGAGAACCTGTGGATTTCTCCTATACCAATCTGGTATGATAGACCATGCCCACCTGAAAGGTCACTGTGAACACCTTCAGAAAATTACTTCACTCAACTGCTGACTGAGACGTACCTGCCACACAGATTATACCATGAAAGACCTAATTAACAGCGCCCCCATAGAGCAGGAATCAATTTGGAGAGAAATAACTACATCCATATTCCCGAATATTGTTTATAAATGCTCTTTTTTTACATTTAAAGGGGGAAATGATATGGATATGAATAATTTGAATTGGTATAAATTTTGATTTATTGACATAAGTTTAAGGTAAATCTTGTTATATGTATATTTCTGCTCTTGATTAAGGTATTGTGATTGTGTAGTTCTTTTAAAACTGTAATGTATAATTAGGAAATATAGGTTGTTAATGAATAATCATTTATAATCAAGTTGGTAGTCATGTTAGTTAGATTTTCTAGATATGTATAGATATATTTCAGTTAGATAGGCATTCTTCATATCCTTCAAAGATGACAGAATATGGCATTTAATGTTTTAATAACTTAGGGGTTTTCATGACAACGAGACACATCTGCTCCTGGCAGCACCAAGCTACTTCATAAGGAAGGTGGGCATCAAAGAGGCTCCTTGTGGAGTTTGCTAGCCATTTGGGCAAGAAACTGCTCTTGCCTGGACTGCTTAAATGGACACAAAGAACCCACAGAGAGAGGACTGCTGAACTTGAGTAAAGGTGAGATGATCCTTCAGGGTTCCTGATTCATGAAAGAGTCTGCAAGACATTCTGCAGGATACAAAAAATAGTGACTGAACTGTCTTTGAATTTTCCTGCTTCATGGAAATACCTTCTGGATGCTATGGGCCTGTTGGCTGAAGATGGATGACCCAACAGTATAGAGGAACTTTTGGTAACTGTACAGCCTGCAAGATGTCTCTGTCACTTGTAGAGTTTTGGAAGTTGCTTATTTCTTGTTTACTTAGGTAATATTTTATCCTCCTGGAGTCTTTGATGGAGTTGAAGAATGGATAGTTGTAGTTATAGTTTTCCTTAGTTATGATAAAAGATAAAATAGATATAAATATTGTAACCATAATTCTTCCTTGATAACTGTTTGGTTATATGTTATTTTACTGTGTTAAAATGAGGTGGAGATCGAGGAAGGGTGGGTATTGGAGAAGGGAATAAGTTATCTACATTAGCAGGAGTCATTCTAAGATTTGCAAGAGACTTGTCTCTAGAGGGAATCCCAGGTATTCACAGGGATCTCCCAGCTAGGTACCTGGGCAGCAGAGGAGTGGGTGCCTGAACTGAACTTGCCCCATAGTTACTTTGTTGAATATCTTAATCGTCACCATAGAAATTTCACATGATGGATGGAGATAGAGCCAGAGACCCACATTCACATCAGAACAAGGGACTGAGCTACCAAGGTCCAGTGGAAGAGCAGAAGGAGGGAGAAGATGAGCAAGGAAGTCAGGACCGTGATGGACTGGCCCACCAACAGAGACAGTGTGCTCAATCTATTGGGAGCTCATCGAATCCAGCTGGACCAAGACTGAATGAGCATATGACCTAACTGGACCCTATGAATGTGACTGCTAGTGGGGACTGACTGAGAAGCCAATGATAATGGCACCGGGACCTAGCTTTTCTGCATGTATTGGCTTTTTGGGAACTTATTCTATATGGTGCACATCTTCCTAGAACGAGATGGAGGGGGGAGGGCCTTGGGCTTCCCATAGGGCAGGGTATCCTGCCCCATCTTAAGGAAGCAGGGGGAGGGTGGTGGGGTAGTGGGGGAGCGGGAGGGCTGGGAACAAGGGGAGTAAATGTAAATTTTTCTTTTAACAATAAAAAAAAGGAAAAAAATGAAAGCCTTTCTTTTCTGTTTAAACAGAAAAAGGGGAAATTGTGTAGGAGGGTTTTGCTGTATTTTGTGTTGCTTTCATTGGTTATTAAAGAAGCTGCCTTGGCCTTTTGATAGGGCAGGACTTATATAGGCAGGGAAAAGAGAACAGTATGCTGGGAAGAAGACTGGCTCAGAGAGAGCCGCCATGAAGCCGCCAGGGTCAGACATGCTGTATGATTCCTGGTAAGATCACCACCTCGTGGTGACACACAGACTTTTAGAAATGGGCTGAATCAGATGTAAGAATTAGCCAATAGAGACTAGAACTAATGGCCAGGCAGTAATTTAAATGAATACAGTTTGTGTGTAATTATTTTGGGGATCGTGGCCATGCGCCAGGAGCCAGGCGCTGGGAACAAATGGCTGCACTCCTCTCATATGCTGGGAACACAACCCGCACCTATTTACAACAAGGTTTCTTGTGTCTCTTCTATCCACGGTCTAACATACTAGTGCTATAGACAGTGAATCCCCCAAAGTAGCATCCTAATTCATAATAACAAATACCACCTAGATGATTTAGTCGTAGAAGCAGAAGAAGTTCAAAGTTCCACGTACTGTTGGGCCTTTGAATCTTCTACGACACAGGGATCTAACTCCTTTTATTCCCATTTTACAAATGGATTTATGGCTGTAGTATGTAGTCGTCAAAGGCCACACTCTGGTATCTGGAAGAGGAAGGAGTAGAATAGACTGTTTACTGAACTTTTCCATTTAAGTGTCTCTCTCTTTGTCATTTCCTCAATGACTGTATCATTTCTAAAAACTCCAGAGTCAAATAAGCTATTTGAATTAATCCTACTGTCTGATTATCAGCCACATACTCATAAGACATGTCAATAAATTCTTCCTTTATAAACAAGTGTCAAAAAAAATCAGTGTTCTACTCTGAGTTTCTGTTGCTGTGATAGATACCATGTCTTAGAGGAGGAAAGGCTTATACTTCCAAGTCACAAGGTTACAAACCCTTCATCGAGAAAACACAAGGCAGCAGCAACTTAGACAGAAACTGAAGCAGCTGCCATGGAGGAATGCTGCCTTATTCATCAGCTCATGCTCAATTAGGTTTTTTATGCATTCCAGACCCACCTGCCTAGGGATTGGCCACCCACAGTGTCCTAGCCCAGCCCAGTTCAATCATCAGTCAAGATAATCTCTCACAGCTATGGCCACAGATCCATGTGATCAAGGCAGTTGTGGGTTCCCTCTTCCCCCATGACTCTAGAATGGGTCAAGTCAAATGTAAAGACTAAATATCAGACATAGCTTTTCTGATAAAAACAAAAAAGTGGAATAAGTGATTTGACTGGTACTGTCTAGACTGTCATGTCTTTCATTATTGCATAGGTTCTTATAGTTCATAGTGATGTGTGCATTGTCAAGCAGGTACTCCTGTGTACTTGAAGAAAGACCAAGAGAAACAGCCACATCCTGACACTAAACAAATCACCTCCTCTGGGAAGCATTAGTTGTGTTTGATTCCCTAAATTAGTTGTTCTGATATCTGCCCCTGAATTCCATCACTTCTATACCAGTCCATTTTTCCCCCCTGAAATGTCTTATTAACATCTTTCATTAAGCTCCTACAGATGCTTCAAGGCCCACATAGAATATTATTCTGCCACGTTATTTTTTTCCATTGATAGGAAAATGTATTCAAGGTCATCTGAATGTTCCCCCAACATTGTCTATCTACAAGTCTTGTTACAATGCACATTGCTGATTCGTTTACAGTACCTCACAATATCCTAGGCAGATGGGTTGGAGAGATGACTCAATGGTAAGAAGCACTCCTTGCTCTTTTAAAGATCCTGAGTTCAATTCCTAGCACCCCATGTGTCAGCTCACAACTGTCTGGTGCCACCTTCTGGTGTCCAGATGTATGTGCAAATAAAGTACCCATATACGTAAAATACATAAATATAAAATACATAAATATCCCAGGCAGAAACCACCAGTCACTATCTGCTCATCAATATCCAGAATAAAACTAGAATCCTAACATTTAGTAAACCTCTGGATTTGTGTATCTTTATTGCCATCTCATCATTTGTTATTATTCTCTTGTTTTCTCCTGGGTTCATAATCGGTGTGGGACTATTCTGTATTCTGTCAATTGTTTTAAATAAATGCTGATTGGTCAGTAGCCAGGCAGGAAGTATAGGCAGGACAAACAGACAGAAAGTAGAGGTGGGTCAAGGAGAACAGGAGAATTCTGGGAAGGAGAAAGTCCATTCTTCCCAAGTCCTGTCCAGACACCGAAGAAGGAAGATGTGACCTGCCCCGCTGAAAAAGTTACTGAGGCATGTGGCTAACAAACAAAAATAATGGGCTAATATAAGTTATAAGAGTTAATGAGAAAGAAGCCTGAGCTAATGAGCCAAGCAGTGTTTGAATTAATATAATTTCCATGTGGTTATTTCAGGTGTAAGCTAGCCGGGCAGCCTGGATGAACAAGCAGGCCCTCTCTCATGTCACACATAATATAGGTACCTTGATGCTAAGGTTTATATTTATCTTTTGTGTTCCTCCTTTCTGAATAGCTGAACTCAATTCTGAGAACTTAGTACATATATAGGCCATGATTGTGAGACATAGGCAAGAGAATACAGGCATATTCAAATTTATCATCTCAAACTCTTGGTTCTTATGACTCCAATTTGCTTCAGATCTTCTGACAGTGAAGACCATGATGAGGTTTGCTACAATACCAACTATTCTGAGACCCATTCTTAGGCAAAATCTATATGTGGTAGAGCACCATGTGCATACGTGTTCCTGCATCCTTGCATATCTCCTGACATATGCTCATACCTGTTTTATCAAGTTGAGTCATTCTTCAAACACACAGGGTCTGGTAGGGATACAGTATATATTTAATCTTTTTTTTCAGGTCAAAGGAATTTATTAGATACCTACTAATGACTGAAACTATCCGAAGAACTTTGAATACATCAGTGAATAAGAGCCATTAAATTGCAATCCACATAGTTTTGAGAGTCCAATGACGGGAAATGTGGGTAGTAATGAGCACATGCCATAATTAAAGATGTGTTGTAGGATATTAGAACAAGATCTGGGGGGGGGGTAAGAGAAAGGTAACAGGATAAGAACAAATTCAAGAGTTAGTTTAGTGATCAGAATTGAACTTGAAGATAACATCTGCCCAAAACTAAGGGATTCAGCAGGGTACACTCATGGAGAATAGAGGCTCGAGCCATACAACACATGAATATACACAGGTGTAGTTTTAACCGATGTAACAGATTTCTATAATTATATGCTCTCCCCTTTTCTCTGCCTCTGAAATTTCTCCAACACTTTGAAAGATGAGTTAAATTAACAGATTTGAAATGGTGGAGCCTGTCATGATTGATAGTAAACCCCTCAAGGATGGATGTAAAGCCTGGGACAGCAATGAGGCTTAACCCAGGCAATTGATACAGATTTGAACAGGCCAGAACTCAAAAGCTGTCACGGTTATTAACACATCCAGTTTAAGGAAGGCAGTGTCCATGTGCAAATCTGTGCAGGCTTGCCTGTCCTAATCTACCTTGGCAAGCGACCTTTAAACTCAGCAAGGGCTACAAAAGGCAAGCAGCAGAAGCCTGTAGGCCTTGAGCCTAGGTTAGCCCTTTTTGCAAACAACTAGGGAGTCTAACTTTGGCCAGAGGTGTGACTTTCACTACGGCAGACAATTAATGCAAGTCTTCCGCCATGATAATTTAGTCACGGCCAGAGATTTCCCTGCCTGGGTCTACATTATGTGTAAAGCCTACATGTTTTGGTTAGAGTGTGCAACAAACAGGTATAATTTCTGGTCACAGTGACTTTAATTGTTACTAAATATGGAAGAAACAAGATATAAGGAAGTCAACATGAGGACCTGAGACATCGCTAGAATCTTCCTATAAGATGTGAGGGAGGTGTGAAGCTTTCCGGCATCCTTCCAGGGTAGAATAAGTGATTAGGAATAGGAAGGGAAGAATGTGAAATACTAGAAAGGTAGAAGTTGGAATAGTTTAAAATACCTCCCAAATACCCAATAAGTTTCTTTCTGAGTCCATTTGCTTCAGCATTGGCTGTGCCAACAGAAATAGTGTTCCTTCCTCTAGTAGAAACAGATTATTTGTCGTCAGAGCTCCCATGAGGTCTTAAGCCCATTTATTCAACCTGATCTAATGTTCAGTCATGTCCTGGGCTCCTGTTTCCTTGTCTCTAATGTTGGAACCCTTCTCAGAATAGGGAAAGTTGTTTGTATACTTGTCATGATTTCTCTGTAAAGGCAAAAGGATGCGTGTATGCGTGCATATCCCTCATCGCTGTTACCCCACAGATTAACGTCTCCCAAAGCTGTCACCTCTAAACTAAAACAGTTGATAATCTCCTAAGCAAGCAAACATAGAAACCTATCCAGGGGTAACAATTAGCTAGAACAAAGATAACCCAAGTTGATAATTACGTTTTCTTTTGAAGGACAAAACCAACAAGCAAACAAAAAGCCCTGAAAACCAAAGTGGAAACATGCCTGAAGCTGTGTGCATGTGAACAGTCTAAAGTGAATGGAAGCAGTTCCAGTAATAGTTTCTAAATTTCCTACATTAAAAAGTGAGGTGGTTTGAAAAAGAGTGGTCCCCATAGACTCATACATTTGAATGCATAGTTCACAGGGAGTGGCTCTATTTGAAAAGGATTGGTAGGTGTTGCCTTGTTGGAGAAAGTTGGCCATTCCTGTTGAACTTTGTTTCAAGAATATACTCCAGTCTCAGGTCTCTGTCTTGGCCAGTGGATCAGGATGTACCTCTCAGTTACTCCTCCAGCACTATGCATACAGCCATTCTCCCTACCGTTGGACCTAGTCTCTGAAATTTCACGCAAGCTCCAAATGAAATGCTTTTTTAAAAATAAGAGTTGCCTTTGTAATGGTGCCTCTTCACAGCAATAGAACAATGGCTAAGACATTGCTCAAAGCCATCTCTAGTCAAAGGACACACATTTCAGTTATACAGGAAATATGAATATGACTGTCATTGCACATAATCACAAAGTAGTTAATAACATATTTATATACTTGAAAATTAGAGAAGTTTGAGATTCTTGAGAGAAAAATATGAAGTAATACATATGTTCTGTAGTTATATTTGGCCAACACACAATGTTATATATGCACTTTAAACATCCTGTTCTATGCCATAAATATATATAATTTATATTTGTTAACTTAAAATATATGTAACAAAGAATTTCTAATTAAGTACTGTTTAGTAAGTTGACAAGATAAAATAACATCAATGTATATTTCCAATAAAGTTTCCTCCTTTGTTTCAGAGAAGTGTTCCTAATGTCCAGAAAAGAATCAACTCTTTTATCTCCAATCACATACACATCAATTTTCACCTTTAAAATGAAAATCGTTTTTCCAAAGAAAAAAATTAATAGGTATAATGAATAGCTCTAATACATCCCCCAAATAAAACAATTTATCGTTCAGAACTCTTTAGAGAGATTTTGTTCTTTACAGAGTTTCAAGGACATTTTCATGTTGTCTGTGGCTCCAGCTCAGGCTATCAGAATGACTTTCCTTTGGACTTTGATTACATGAAAGAAGTGATTCTGACCCTTCTCTGCAGGTGCAATGGGAGTAGAGAGTGTGCCCATAAGATGAGTCATTTAAACAGAAGTATTTTGTGGGGAGAGAAGAACTGCTTTAACTGGGAATCTTCCAGGAAGTCTGGGTTCTTTGGCCACCTGAAGGAAAATGCTTTTGCTCTGATTGCTGAAGTAATCTGGAGCCTTGAGATGTATCTTTGCATTACAGAGTACTACGGCAACAGAAGAACTGCCATGGGATAGGTCCACCTGCATACCACATGCCATCTGTGGAAAGCAGGGGGAGAAAGCCATGGAGCAAATCTTTCTCTTACATTTTACAAGCAGAGGTACAAGGATGTCTAAGCTAGCCCCCTAAAGTGTTGTTTTAATCTTTACCTTATGCTGCACGCTGTTTCCTTAGAGTCTAAACTTCAGCTGAAGTTTGCGAGTTGACATTTGTTTTGGAGTACTTTGACTTTTAAAAGTGGGGATAATGAGGTTGCAAGTGCACATAAATGTTTAGACTTATTAGCAGGTGTGTCCTTAAAACACCTTTCTCTGATATTTCTAGGGTAACATCAAAAATGTTTATTCATCTAAGATAGGGCAACTGCAACAAACCAAAGAAGTAATTCCATTTATTCTAGCTTCATGAACCATTGTGTGTATTGGGGTTAACTGCAGAAACATGTATGACTCAAAGGCAGCCATAGTACCGAAATGCCTACCCCAGCATGGTTGAAGACTAACAAGAGGAAGTTGCTTCCAAAGAATCTCCTCGCACAAGCTGGACAGTGGTGGCGCACGCCTTTAATCCCAGCACTCGGGAGGCAAAGGCAGGCGGATCTCTGTGAGTTTGAGGTCAGCCTGATCTATAAGAGGTAGTTCCAGGACAGGCTCCAAAGCTACAGAGAAACCCTGTAAAATCAAAAACAGAAAACAAGGGGAAAAAAATCTCCTTGAACAACTTGTGCATGGCTCTGCCTGTGAGAATGTCTGCTTAGGAGCAATTGTTCACTGCTTTTATAAGTGTGGGAGGAAACCTGTGAGTGCTGTAAGTTTCAGGAGTTTTCTGAGTTTGATAAACTTCTGTGTTCCCTCCCAGAGGGAAATATTTTAAGTCAGAAATACATGCACAGCTTTGAAGAATCCCTACACAGTAGCAATTGATCAGTCTTCATGGACCACTACCCACTGACTATGTTTTCCTTCTGATCCTTACTGTTTGGTAATCATGGATATTCTTGGATAATCGATTCTTAAAAGACAGAAACAATCTGTAAATTAGCTATCATTAATTCATTGTGATTATATTCATGGTCAATAGGAAATGGAACACTTATGAGACACAGATGTTTTGATGTATGTAAATATTATACCATGATTAAATGAATTTAATTACCATAGCAATCACTTTGCTTACTTATTTTTTTATAATGAGACATTTGAGTTTCCTCAGTTTAAAATATGCACTGCATTATTGTGGCTAAAGACACCCTGCTAGACAGTCGGTCTTAGACTCATTCTTTATATGTATCTGAGACTATTTACATTTTGGTGATCAATTTTATTCTTTCTCTCTCCCTCAATCTATTTTTAATCACATGCTATTTTGGGCTTCATGATTCCCTACATAAATAAGATCAGGCAGCAGTTTTTGTTTTTAGAGTTGTACTTTGTTCATTGAGTCTCACTATATAACCTTGGCTGGCCTGAAACTTAATAGATGTGGCTCAAATTGGTCTTGGTTTTGTAGCTCTCTGAACTTGTCGTCTTGTATGCTGGAATTACAGGTATGTATTGCCATGAGTTGATCACATACAGCAATTTTCCTTTTGTGTGTAACTTCTGGGGTTATTTAAAGAATAAGCCATGATGTAATCATGTAGAAATTGGTACAATAATATTCAAGCTTAGAAGTCTTTTTCAGGACGAAGGTTCTGCTTCACTGAAAACTATCAAGATCCTTGCATAAGAGTGAAGATGTAGATTTAGACAGGAGAATTGTCAATGTTGAACTTGTCACTGAATTAGAATTAGCCTGCACTCACAATGTAAAGATTCTTCGGGTAAGAGAAGGCCCTGGCACTCAGTGAGCGCTTAATCAAGGTCTGTTGAACGACTAGATGGGTAAATTCTGTGTCAAGAGAAGAGAAATGAAAGGCTGTTCAGTTTAAAGCCATCTCCATAGTGCCTCCTTAGAGAAGAGGAAATTTCTCATCACCAGAAGGAGGTAGGACTATGCAGGATGATAACTTATTACAGATAATGGAACAGAGTAAAAGCAGGTGACATATGAGGTTTTCCATGACTAAGAAAAATAGGTGACTTTTGTACATTTTGATGTTTTATTTTTCAATCTGGATCTTATAAATGTAACTAAATTATCCCCTCAGAGGCAGGGAAATTTTGTATACAATGACTTTGCAAACCTTTTAATTATGTTCCTCCTCCTCCTCTTCCTCCTCCTCCTCCTCCCCCTCTTCCTCCTCCTCCTCCTCCTCCTTCTTCTTCTTCTTCTCTCTCTCTCTCTTTCTCTCTCTCTCTCTCTCTCTCTCTCTCTC
>JAQHUG010000067.1:1534245-1549611 GCA_028555095.1 Dicrostonyx torquatus | reverse complement strand
GAGAGAGAGAGAGAGAGAGAGAGAGAGAGAGAGAGAGAGAGAGAGAGAAATGGGTAGGAGGGCAGTTAACTCTTGACTGTAGCCCATAGACGTTTATCCTTAATTTTGAAAACATAAAATTTAGTAAGGCCACCATCATTCAAGTGGATAAAGGTTGGCAATGAGATCATTGTTTTGTTTTCTAATCAGTTTCCTGTGCTTCCCCTTGACAGCTGCACAACACTTTTTGAGTTGCATGGGGAAAAATTTTGTTTGTAAGGACACATACATGCCACAAATAAGTGCATCAAGGAACTGGACTATCAAAATGCCTTAAATGATGGTGTTACTATCTTTGCATCCTCAAGAAAATGATAAAATGAGGTTAATTCAAGCATTTTGTGAAATGAGACCTCGGAAAACACAAGTGTAGTATTTACATCCTACACTAATTTTTTAGAGTGTAACAAGGTATGGACTCAAGGACTTAACAGTTTTCAAGGCAATAAGCTGAGATTTCCTTAGGCACTGTGTGTCAATAGACAGCAAAGAACGACTTTTCCCCCCTAAACTCGTAAGCGATCCCTGTTCTACATACGACTTACTGGCTGTTGTGAAAATACAGTGCCCCCGGAGCATCTTGGTTTTATCTAGAAGAATCCATTTTATTGGAAGAAATATCATGTCACTTGGTATCTGGCTGGCTGCAATCTGCAGTCTGGGTCAGAAAATGCTTGTGTCACTGACCCGGATATAAACTCCAGCTTCACAATTACAAATCTCTGTATGCTAATTACCCACCTCCTCTTCAGTTCTTAAGTTTCTAAATTCTCTCCTATAATATGAGTGGGAGATACTTTTTTTCTGCTCTTTTTATTGGTCCATCTAATTCATATTTTAACAATCTAAAACCAACTAGAAAATCAGAAATAAAGTTCATGCTATTTGCATTTATGTAGAACTGGGAAATAAGGAGGCATATTAAACAGTTGTGTAAAGGACCAGAGCAAATACAGAGGATCTCACGGCCTAATCTGGTCTTTATTCTCCAGAGAAATCTAAAAAAACAAGGGAAGGGCTATAGGGGAAAAATCTTCCATATGGCAGTCTGTTTTAGCTGTTATTAAACGGTAGCCTCAGCAAGTTGCCATCACTGCTATGAATTCAGACTCATGGAGTTCTTCTGTCAAATAAGCCTTTTCTTGATGTTTGTTACTGGCAATATCTCAAGGAATTCACCACAACTTGGTCCATGAGTGGCTGAATCTATTCCATGAGCAATTGCGTTATTGTATAATTTTTAACACATACCCTCTGTGCATTTAACATACATTATCCTACTTAGTGAGGTCCTTTTTAAGCTATCTTCTGTCATCAACTCTATTTTTTTTTTAACTTAGAAAAGCAGAATACAGAGTAATTAAGGGATGGACCAGTGGACCTAGGAGCTGACATCATAAAAATGCCTCAGAAACATCTTGTAATGGATGCCAGACTCAAACCAGTAATAAACTGGTCACTAGCATGAGAGGAATCATTGCTGGCCATTGTTCTGGTCAACATACTGTAAACAGCCTCAAATTTACTCTAACATGCTTGGCATCCTCTAGACTTCCTTAAGGAATTTAAGGCATTGTTTATAGCCCAAATAAATGGGTAGCCCCTCCTGCCAGAGTCCTCTTAAATGAGACCTGAATAGGATTCAAACTAGTACCTTTAATTTGAAATGTGTTCCTTGTTAAGCCCAAATCCGTGAAGTCCCCCAAGAGCTGACAAGGAGACCAAGTCCCGTATGTAAAAGCAAAGAGCCTTTATTTTATGCAAGTGTGCAAACTCGGTCTCTCTGCATGTCCAACTTATTGGAATAAATGGAGAGCCTTGAGCTCAGTTAGAGTTGGGTTTTTATAGTAGTAAAGGTGTGGTGAGGGATTTCTGAGGTTCAGGACCCCTGATTGGCTGACATTTGTCTCGGGGTGTCCTGGTGGAATGTTAGGCATTTCCTTTGGGTGGTTTGTTCTTTTGTGATGCTCAGGTAATCTTACTTTATGGTCATTCCTGCAACCAGGTATTGCTTCAGGGTAAACTCAGGCCTTCATTAAACATATCAATGGCAGTCCTACTTTGGCAGGTGATAACAGTTGGAAGTAAAGAATTTCCTTTGGGTAATCTGTTCATATTTAGCTTATCATGGCTGTTTCCTACATTTCTGTGTGTCCCACTTCAGACCTGGTACAGTTTGTTTTTCTTACACGCAGTATTTTAGTATGTATGATTCCTCTTGGCTGACATTCATAATGGTCTCTCATTGAGCCCCCACTTCATCAGTTCTGGAGATAAACTGATATTTTTGAGGTCCTTCAAAACCACTATCCTCCCATGTAAACATCACAAATGTCACACAGTGTGTATTTTCAACCGGACCATCCTCCAGTGCATCTTCCAGACCTAGAGACAATTTATCCAGTCCTTTAGATTGAGACAATATTAGGAGGAGAATAAAAACATTTTTGCACATAGTTCCTAAGCATCTGGTAGGCATTTAAAAAGTAGCAATTGAAAAAGTCAAAAATACTGCTATTCTGTACTCTTCGTGGAATAGTTCAGGCTTGGTGTCAGCGTGTGCTCTGCATTACTGGTTATTCAAATAATGCCATATTACTCCTCAACAAGACAAAAATCAGATAGTCTGATAGCAATTTTTGGGAATGGCTCTGTTTATACAGAGGAAAATTTACCTCCCTCCCTATGGTATACATATTTCATTTAGGAATCATGTCTCCCGTCAAATTGAGATAATCCAGAAAATATATGTATCAATCAGAAGAGGCTCCTTGTGTACTTAGTTATAAACTCACCCAACAAGGAGATTCTGGTAATGCAATTTTCTTCAAATGTACATTTGATATGTTTATTTATTTTTTTTTATCCCAAGTCACAGAAACTTGACTTGGTGAGGGACAGCCTTCAGTGCTTTGTGTTTTCAAAGCTCTGTTCCACGTTATAAGTTTTCATTGCCTTGATACATTCCTCACCCCCACCCCCACTCTCCGGAAAACATCACGCCAAGCTTGTTTATTGGCATCAAGAATCCTGAATAGTCGTCAATACAATGCTCCTTTTCATCCTCGGGAGAAATATGGAACCTGCAGGCAGCAAAGCTAGGTCCAGACATTAAGCCTGTTTACGAAAGGCGGCCATTATTCTGTAATTCTCTTTGCTAATTTCTGTGGGCACAAAGCCGGTTGGCCCCCTGATGGTAATGAGCTTAGAGCATTTCTCTTGTTTCTGGTCCAAAGCAGGGATTTTTCTTCTTTTCCTCTCCTGTCACCTTCAGGTGAGCTAATCAGCTCTGAGCAGCCATGGCTTTTGGAGCCCATTTTCAGTGCCCTCCCTCTCTTTCCAACGCTTCCATCTTTAAGCCAGGCACCTCTCTTTTCACCACCAGCCATTTCGCCTTCCTGTTTCCTTGGGTTTGGCGTCCCTCCAACGTGGATGCCTGATAGCTTTGCTCATGGAAACGGCTCCGTGGCGATTTCTTTTTGTATTTCGAACATGACTTTTTATTACACTTGGACTAATTGGCCATGGACCACTCTGGAAAGCCTAAATTAATGCCACTGCATTGTAGGTGGCTGCTCCCCAGAAAGCTGGTGGGTGCTCCTCAGTCAAAACAAGCCAATTGTTAGAGCACAAGGATATGGGGAAAGGTCACCTAGCAACCTAAGCTCTGGAAGGAGTTCCTACCCACTACACTTATACTGGAAAACTTCAAAATATTAAAATTATTTTGGTTTGACTCTATGGTATGTTATGTCCTAGATTTAAATTTTTTTTTACATGGGGAAATTGGGGATGTGATTGTACATGCTACCTTAACGTGGCTAGGAGATATTTTGGATGAATCATTATTTGGTATACTTTATTGACTGGCCTTCATAGAGAGATGGGTAGAGTGTATCCATGAAACTAATATTTCTTTTATTATCATTGGTTTCTCTTTTAAAAATTTTAAAAGATTTTAAATTAATTTTATTAATGTATGCTCCTGCATAAATTTTCGTACACCGTGTACATGCAGGTGCTCACAGAGACCTGAAGAGTGTGTTTGGATGACCTGGTTTAATTATTCAGCCATGGATAAGGCTGCACTTATGGGTTCCTAAAGGCAGGCACATGTGGGCGGACCCTTGGTCGCGCCCTGCATGACCCACGTGCATGCATGCATAGTTACTTCCACGTGTGACTCAACTAAAACCTTTGCAAGCATGCGTGAGTTGCACGTCATCTGTGTCATCAGCCTGCGACGTAGTCATGCCAACCTCCTGTGCACATGTGCTAGGCAGCTTTTAACAGCTGGACACGCCATCTTGCTTTCTTTCTGTACACTGTTTCTTAGGCCTGTGTGCACTTTCCCCTCTAATAAACTCCTAAGTGGGTTTGTTCGCTTCTTATGTTTTCTTGTCAGATCATTTCACCTGGAACTAGAGTTACAGGCAAACGAAGGTGGGCATCTCAACACTTAAGTGATCTTAAAATCTGAGATATCACTCTTACACCCATTAGGTTCTTCATAACCTCTTAGACCGTCCTTGGGTACTTGTAAGGTTCTCATGTCCTAGTACATTCTTATGATAACAATAAATGTTGCAGTGATTTGATAAAGGTTATTTAAAGCCACATCTGAATACAAAAGACAGTCATAAGCTTACTTGGAATGATAAGGTCACAATTTCAGAAGATATTTCTTTCATAAAGCTAATGCTATTTTTTAAATTCACTTTATTCTTAGTAAAATTCGAGAATGGTCTTATTTTGTATTGACAAAAGGGGATCATAAAGCTATCAAACCTACCAATTTATAATTACATATGCTCTGGAATTTCAGTCTAAACATGTTTTCTTTTGGGCAAGATATATATAAAATTTCTTGTAAATTCCCATGTCATTAGATCCAGGTCTTCATTCATTAGATGCTCATTGCAGACAAGTGTTAGTTTGTAGTTTTATTATCAAACAAAAGAAAAAATACACGCAAATTGAGCTAGATTTTAAACGTTCTTAGTATGAAATTTGTAAGTTTAACAAACACCTTTTTTCCAATTAATTGTGTGAGATAGCCATTTATTTCTTTGCTATTTCAAAGAATACCTCAGAGTCCCCTAGGAAATCCATCCTCACCAAACAAAAGCGGCACGGTGTCACAATCCAGGAATTGATAGCACACATAACAAAGAAAAGTAAAGGCAAACACGTTTCTTTGATTTCCCCACAGACACTTCTGGTCATGATATTTAAAAGGAGCAACCCAATGAAAAATGATTTTCTAGCAAAACTCAAATATCTAATGCTAACATTTACCTGGACCCTGGATTCACCCCTCATACTGCAACTGACTGGGTTTATAATCTGGAAGCGTCCAAACAAGTACAGGTGGGCTGGTGTGTGTCTGTACACTCCTTTCCTGCCTGTCCCTTTAGGTAGTCTGTTTGTGGTGAGATATTTTGTTGTATGTTACCTTATATGCCAGTAAAAACAAAGCATTCATCTATACCTTAACACTAATATCTTGGCAAATGTAGAAGACAGTCTTTAGATTAAACAAACAAGTGCTAATTTTACTATTGGCAGGATGTAATAAAAGCTAATTTAAAGTACTTGTGTGAGCAATCCCTGCTGGCTTTTCTGGTTGTTCATTTTACAGAAGTACTATTAAATGCTTGCTGCATGTTGGGAGCTGGTGACACCTTTCAAACTCTTTACCATCTACTGCAAATTATAAACCAAATATTTTGAAACACTGTGAAAGTGAAGAAATAGCTATAGCATTATGAGAGTGGGGAGAATAGAGGAAGTACAGTGTTAGTCAGAGTTAATTTTCTAATAGTTTCCAAGGGAAGTCCATGCTCATCCTAGTATTTGTGTGTGTGTGTGTGTGTGTGTGTGTTTGTGTGTGTGTGTGTGTGTGTGTGTGTGTTAATGAAGAGATGGTCAAAGAGTGTAAAAAAATGACCCAGAAATTAAAAAAAAATTCCTAAAAAAATCCCCATGTTGTATTAAGCAGTCAACAAGAAGTTTGGTGGCCCTGTAAACACTCCCAAGGGGTGAGTGTGCAGACAAATTGCTAATTATATTCAGGGCCCAGCATACAGAATCATGTAGACTGTTCTCAATTGCCCTGAAGTTGAGTTAGCTCAGAAATGCTTTCAGTGAGAGCAACGAATAGCCCGATTTGCTTAAGGAACACCCCTCCTAGTGGTTGGTAGAATCAGATCCAAGACATTGCCAAATCCAGAGCTTGGTAAGGATATGCACACAACTGGAGGAAAGGTAGAAAGATGAAAAGAGAACCAGCAGGGATAAAAAGGAAAAAGAAGCAACAGCCAAAAGGGGCTCTATCTAGAGTAAAAAAGAGCAGGCAGAATGGAGTAGTGCCAGTACCTGCTTCTAACTTCAGGCACTTAAGGAGCTCAATGATGCAGTCCTAACGTGCCAGTCAAAGTTAGGAGCTTATTTTTTTTATTTGTCTACCCAAATTAACTGACATGGAGGTGGACCTATCTTATTAAAAAGTGGTAGTCAGCCTACTGCTCCCAGAGTGAATACTGAGTTGAGGAATGGGGAACAGAAATTGCTTAGTGTAATTAGCCCGTCTACAAACTGAACTGCAAGAGCACAGGGCTGTAGGTCAGTATTGATGAAGAGCCAGCAGAGGGGCAACTGGGATCAAGTCTATCAGGGAAATAGTCGCTATTCTTCATGATTTTAGGGTCTTTCCTAATGAGGAGAAAGGCATGGGAAGAGCAGAGATTTAGGGAGACTGATCTTTTGGAGGGGGAAGAATAAAGGCAGGATGTTGAGTTAACAAGTCACTGTCACATGAGAAAAAGAGATGACAAGACATAGAGATGGTCACAGTAGAAACGGAACAGATAGCTCAACAGATCTTATATAGAAACTTGCGTTTATTCCTTTAATGGGTGAATTGAATTGAGCTCTGCCTGTGTATGTGTGCATGCAGACATGCTCAAACACACATGATGAAGTCTAGCACATGTGTGCTGAGTTTTGGTGCTGCTGCACAGGTGTAAACCATACATTGACTATACTCCTGGAGCAGGAATGCTCATTGTTCTGTGGCAGCAATGACTGGCTGCCTCAGTTTGTAAAATACTTGAATATTCTTAATTTAGAAGACTAAAAGTAGTGACTAAATACCTTCCCCAAACAGCTTTTCTTCTAGCTGTTTTATGTGCAGAATTAATCAGTGCTCTAATGCTAACTGTACAGCTTTCAAGATAAAAGAATTATTTTTAAAATATTTTACTTTCTTTATGAAGTATTATATTTCACAATTTCCTCCTTTTTTTCTCATTCGCTTACATAAGCTTTTATAGTTACCTGTACCTATTGTACTTGTACATTCTTTCCCTACTTTCTCCCTTACATATCTCTGGCATATTCAAGTTTCGTATTACTATAGCATTCAATTGTATGTCTTGCCCTAATGCTCACCATCATTTCCTTATCAATATACAGCAGTTGCCTCCATAGACACTGTAGTCATGGTTCTTCTATATCTAATATACCCCTTTCTTTGTTTTCAAATTTTGAACCCATAGAAATAAAATGCAGGGTACAAATATGAGTCGCTCACATATTACTAAGCTTCCTATGATAACCTAATGTTAACAGAGAGAATGAAATGAAGAGGGTTGGTGAGAGGACCTCAGCAGGTCAAAGCAGTTGCTATGGAAGCCAGAAGACCTAAGTTCAATCCTGGAACTCAGAAAAAGTTGGAAGAGGAGAACTATACCACAAAGTAGTGTTTTAAACTCCACATGTGTCACTATAACACCAATTCAATACCCATGAATACCTTACAAGCAAGAGCATATACATTTAGTAATAAAAAACTAATTTTAAGCAATATTTTGTATTCTTAGACAATATTGTGCAATGTATTTTGATCATGTCTACTCCTCTCAACTTCTACCCATCCTTCCCTACTCAAGCAACTTAAGTTCTCTCTCTCTCCCTCTTCCTCTACCACTGTTCTTTGGGTCTAGTTTGTGTGCGGGCCTATCCTGGAATGTGTTCAATATAACAGAGGCCACACCATTAAAATAAATAAATCCAAGGTTTAGAAACATGGTAAAAGAAACTAATAAAATATATTTTAACATCTCTTTTTATTTCATCGAATATATCCAAAATATTTCTTTACACATATACTAACATTACTATAGACATTTCCATCCTTTTTATTTTTGATTCAGTAACTACTGAATCCTCTTTATGATTCAATAAATACTCTAAACTAATATTGTAACTCAATTTGGAGTGGTCAAATAGCAAGTGGCTTATGACTACTATGTGAGACAGCATAGCTTTAGATGTTTCCTGCAGAGAAATTTATAGTTAGGCTGTTACTGTAAATAAAGAAAAAATATCATTTTGGCTAGGAGAGATGGGTTCAAGTTTAAGAGCAATTACTGCTCTTACAAAACCAAAATTTGGCACCTAGCACCCAACCACCAGTAGCTCCTATCCAGGATAAGTAAATTCTTCTTTTGGCTTCTTCAGATACCTTGACACATGTACATGTCTACACAGAAACTCTCTCTCACACGCACAACACATACTTTCAGAAAAAATTAAATGCATAATTTTAACACCTTTGCTTTCATACAGTCCTGCACATCCCCCTAAGTCTATCAACGTAATATATATTTTTCTTAGTTAGGCAATCCATCAAATACATAACAAATATTGATAAGAAGCTAAATATAAAATAACATTCTGTAATAAGAATTTAAAAGGAGCTACCACTGCCTACATTCGGAATCAAACAATCCAAATGTTTTTATGAGAATAAGAAAATAAAATGTACTTATTTGAACAGTTACATTGTTTTAAAAATCATTGAGGAAGGTATCTAAAGTCATTTAAAATCATTTTGTAGGAACTCATCTTTCTAATATTTTCAGTTAATCTACAACTATAATCAAAGAGAGAAATAAGGAAGGAGGGAGGGTAAGAGCGGAGGGGATGGAAGAAAGAGAGAGAGAGTATCAAGTAGGCTCTGTACCATCTACAATTAGAAAAACACTGCACTCTTGCTATGGCCTTAAACCCCAGCCTTAAACAAATACCAGTCCTCTTTTCCCTGCGGATGGCTGAAGACTGTAATTCCCTCACTAGTAAGCATCACTTTGCTGAGGGAGATGTATTCTGGCTTCCCCTATCTGGGTCTGTTCCGCTCTGCAGGGGCAAATTTCCAATTCTCTCATACCAACTTCCGCTTGAATTTTTTTCGGCTGTAATTGTTCAGATTCTTGCAGTACTTATGCTACGAGGGCAAGAACACCAACACAGGGGAGCATTTGCAGTTTCTTTCCATCTACTGGGAAACCGCCTTCCTAATCAATTCTCCTCGGCAAATGCTCTAGGACAGTGGAAAATTCCTTGGGCGAGAGATAATACCACCCAAGGGAAAATGCATTTATAATTGATGTGGTAAAAAGCTGTCAGACAGACATGGGTTTTCTCAACCATTTTTGTAAACACCGTTAGCAGTCCTGCCTACAACAGCAAAAGCCTACAATCTCTCTACCTCTGGGGGATTAAAAAAAAAAAAAAACCACCAAAACAAAACTACACAGTGAGAAAAAGCCCATGTAGCAGATTCCATGGTTTTGTCATTTGGAGCTCCCCAAAACTAAGTTCTGAGGGGACTTCTTAAATTCTGTTAACTTAACTGTATTTTATTTCAGTGTGAATTTGAATAAAGTGTTTGTTTTATTACTGAGTATTTTGCCAAGAATGAGAAAAAGGAAAAGAGGAAAGGAATTCCATTAAGAATCAAGGCTTTTCTTCTTAAATAATCTTGGAAGTCATTGGGAAGAGATGGTTTGTTCACACTCTTGGGCTGTAGAATGTCAGAGATGTTTGAATGACATGAAGCTAGGTAGTTCCTGCAATTGACAGTGTTTGGTAGAGTTACCAGTTTATTTTAACTACATGCCACCATGGGCTAGGAAGTATACTCTATTCTTACTTTACCTGTGACTACTGTAAGGGAATTACAAGAAGAAAACAAGTTTGTGCTGTTTTAATTGCATAACGTCAAAATTTAGTCAAAATGACACATTACCGAAATGGAAGAAGTTAGGTTGAGTTCAAGATGACATGTTTTTACTTTACTTTTTCTAGGGGACTGGATTATTAAATTTGTCACACCTTTAATCCCAGCACTCAGAAGGGAGGCAGAGGCAGGCACATCTCTGTGAGTTCAAGGCCAACCTGGTCTAGTTCCAGGACAGGCTCCAAAGCTACAAGGAGACCCTGTCTCTAAAAATACAAACAAACAAACAAAAAATTGTCACGTCCCAGTTCCCTAAGATGGCAGTCTGGACATTGCTCAGACTAGATTCTGACCCAGTAAATCTCAGCATCCATCCAGAAATCTTGTAAAGTGGGTTTTTGTTCTTAAAACCCAAAATCTCCAGAAGGGGTATCCATCTCTCTTAACTCAAGCAAGTTTGCAAGAGGTCCAAGTCTCACATTAGTCCCAAGGCTGTTCTAGCCAGTCCGTCCTCCTTCTGTCTCAATATAACTGGTAGGAGTCTCCCACTACGTTCCCTCTCTTCCCACAGACCCAGCAATTGACAGTCTGTTCTTCTCTCTGCCTTTTTCTCCCTCCTTTCTCCCTGTCTCTGAGAGGCATCTCCTCTCTAATATATATATATATATTTATATATATATAAATTTATATATATATTTATATATATATAAATCCCTTCTTTGGAGCAGCCATCTCAATAGCTTTACAGTTTCTTTTCTGTGCTCTTGGCTTACAAATTACTCTTTAATCAATGTCAATGAATATATTTCTGGCACACACACATACATGCACATACATCACACATTCACATATAAAAAATGCTGCAAATGCATGCTTGTACATTAGTTGGCAACTCTAAGTTCAGATTTTAAGAACATTTCACCATATGGTCCTCATCTCCTTACCTGACAAATGGACCTTTCAAACATGATACAGGCCTTAATTAATTCCAGCACTTGAGAGGCAGAAGTGGTTGGATCTCTGTGAGTTCAAGGCCAGTCTGGTCTATATACTGAGTTCTAGGACAGCCTGAGCTATATAGTGAGATGTCCTAAAAACACACACACATGCACACACACACACACACACACACGCATGCATGCACATGCACATACACGCTCATACATGTGAAGCATGCATGCACACACATGTACACACTTCTGCACATGAGCACACACACAGGCACACAAATCAAAATGTGGAGGATTTTAGCAAAGCTCTGTCGATTAGTGCCTAATTAGTGTAGGTATGTAACACACTGGCATTGAAATAATGCTGTCTTCCAGTTAGATTGTAGAACCAGGCCTTGCAAAAAATCTAACTGTGACTTAATTAAATGATTTGAATGTTTTATTCTAGGATTTCAGTGGGGTGTCTCCTCAGCCACTTTGAATATCTCCGTGACAGTTCCCTTTCCAAGTTCCTTCCTGAGTTAAATCCAGCCTCATTCTTGGTTTTAGTTCAGACAAAAGACTGGCCCGAGACTCAGGTTTGCAGTTGGGATTTTGACTCACTCTGTTACTTGCTGGCCCCTTCTTTTTTAACCAAGTGCTGTGTCTAGTTTTTTCTTAAATTCCTTCCTGTCTGTCTCTGCTGTAGATATGCCAAATAGGGAGCTGTAAAGACTAGATGATCATATGAAAACCCTGGCCTCATGAGTTCCTTTTCTTTTTCATGGTTAACTCTGCCCACATCCTTTCTGAAATAGATCTGTGATCTTTCTCTCCTGGCAAGGGAAGATGCCTTTACTATTGACTTCATCTGGCAAAGAGACATCGCAGGCTTATATTAAAGCTAAAAAGGCAGTTGTCTGGATAAATTTGGAGGCACGCAGACCCCGAAGCAGCAGAGTGTAGTGGCAGGAGCAGATTGCAAAGCCAGACAGCAAGGATTTGAATCTTACCGTGCTGCTCTCTAGCTGTACGGTCTGGACAGAATGAGTAGCTCAATACTGCCGTGCCTTAATTTCCTCCTCTGTAATATTTGAGATCCAGAGAACATCATGGTATGCTCAAAGGGGGCCATTTGTGGGAATTTAATAAAAGGAATCTTTTATAAAGTTGTGAGTGGGTTTAAGGAAGATGAATAATGGATCATAAAGCACTCTGGCACTAAAACACTGTGTGCCGCTTAAGTGTGAAAGGGTCAGGGAATGAGTGGCTAACAGGCTCTTTGGAGAGTTACAGCTGTAGGGTCAGATACCTATGATAGTTGCAGGCTTTGAGTTGAAAAAGTATCTGTTGTCAAGATACAGACGGCCGAAAGGAAACTGGTGAAGTGAAATACTGACCCTGCTATTCTCCCACCCTCTGGGATACTGACAGTTCTGCATACTGCCTGGAACAAGGGATAAGCCTGGGGGTGAGAGCCTGACAATTGAATCAGCTTCTTGGGTTGGAGACATGGTAAAACATGATGGGACTCGGATGTGGACTTGCTGAGGGAAAATATTCAGCCTAGTAATAGTATCACCCTTGTAAGATTCAGTAGCAATTAAAAGACTTTTGTCTGCAGAGCACAAGGGTTATACTTTGAGTTTTCTTCACAGAAATTGTTTATTCCCATAATAATGATGATCTCCATTAAATTGTCAAGTTCGGTATTCCAAGATTTAACAAGAACCCGGTTTTCTCATCAGCAGACTGATTTAAGATGCAGGTAATGGTATTTCAGAGCAAGAAGCCAGTGTCTGATATATGAGCATGTGACTTTAAGAAGGAAAAGAGAGCCATATAGTGGTGGCACAAGCCTTTAATTCCAGCATCACTCAGGAAGCAGAGGCAGGAGGATTTTTGTGAGTTCAAGGTCAGCCTGGTCTACAGAGTGAAGTTCAGGACACAGCCGGGTCTATGCAGAGACACCCTGTCTCATAAAACTAGAAAAAAAAAAAGGGACATGTTTGCTAAAATCTTTCAGCCAGAAGTGCACAGAATAATTTAGCTAGATTTTGTTGGTTGCTGTTTGTTTAAAAGCAAGTATTCATTTCAATCTGAATCTACATTCAGAATGCATGGAAGAGTAACAGGAAAGAATTGTAAAAATGGCCAGGCTCAGTGCCTTTGCTTCAGAAGAGAAGGGTGTGGATGTGGAGATCAGATATCTTCAATGGGCATGGAATTAGCAAGATATATAAATACAAGCTTCTAACCAAAAATGCTGGTTTTGTTTGATTAAGCATTTTCTTGTATTCAGAGAGCATGCCTTTATGAATGGGATGCTTCATCTCAGTTTTAGACCTTCGGGGGTCCTGGCTATGATAGTGGTCAGCACAAATAGAAAATTCTGCATGGGAAGCAAGTGTTAGCACCCACTAGTTCATGGAACCTCCATAGTCATAGAGATAGAGAAAGTCCTACAAAGTAGGCATAGACCTAGGTAGAAATTTGGCTAGAGCCAGAATTTTTAGGCAGGCAAGAGAGGATAAATTTATGATATCATTAGGCTTGAGGGGTAGAGGGATACCATCTTGTGAAATTTGAAACTGGCGATGTCTCAGCAACACAAAGGGCTTCCTATACGTGCAAAATCCTAGGTTCAGTATGCAAGGAGTGTGGCTGACAACTACCCATAACTCCAGCTCTGAGGATCCAGTGCCATATTCTGGCTTTTACAGGCATCTGTATTAAGGCACACATACCTACACAAAAGCACACAGACATACACAGAACTTTAAAAATAAATAAATAGGTGGAATCTGGAAGATAGGTACAAAGAATCACACATTCTGTAGTAAATGAAATTAAGCTATGTAACCCGAACACTTTGAAAAAAAGAGTTGGATCCATTCTAAGACTCGGAATTAAGTAAGATTTGGGGTAAAAGGCCAAAGATTTTTGTCATTTATTTTATTCTCAGCATGACACAGCTTGAGGGGTTGATTTCACTTTAGATTTGAACCCAAGCACATCATTTCTGAACTACCTATATTTAAATCAATGACCAGCCCAGAGAAATCCATGCATGCTAACTGGCTCATATACTCCATGTATTATTTTCTTATTTGTTGTTTGGAATTTATTGATCTCACTCAACTTTCTATCTACTCTCTGATAGACATAGAAGTCAATGTAACTATATTAGAATTGATCTTGTATTCAAAAAGCTGACTCTGAGCCAATACTAATGGATTGGGGATATAGAACCAAGGCATGCCATGAGCAGCTGTCAGTTCTGCATTGAGAATGACACCGTTTGGAGTGATGAAGTACAAGGCAGGAGAAGGTTGCAATCTTGTAGTCAATCTGCTCAGTTAATACACATGGCACTTAAAGCCCGCGATGTCAATAAGCATGGTTGAGTGCTCATATCCTAGCTCCTTCTTTGGGGGATTTAAAACTATCCCAATTAATAATGGGAAACGGCAGTTTCACATTTCAGTACCATTTTTTTTCTGTAGAAGATTTTCTTAGATTTGCTTCCTGACTATACTTTAAAGTTGTATGGGTGGCAGAGCAGCTCAGGCTGAAGTAAAATCAAGGAAGACAATGCTCTTAAAAGCCCAGGGGTTAACATGAAAGAAAAATAAAAGCAAGCAGTGTAAAACCAGGAAACCAAACTGGGGTATAAAAATATAAGAACATGCAAATATAATTAGTAGCCATATAAACGCAATTTAATTTGCACTGTATTGCTACAATAGATCAAATTGTAGTCTGAGTACCAAGTGCTGGCATAAAATTAAGAGTTGAGAATCACCATATCAGTATTAGATGGATGCATCTAATTTCCCCTAAACTACAATTTCCAAAATATAAATTAGAAACTGTGGTCATGTGTTCTTAGTCTGCATAAATTAATAAGTTCAATGACTTTGAATAACAACAGGTCATTCCCAAACAAATGGCAAGGAGAACCTATAAAGTCCATTATTGAATATATACGTATGCCATAATCTGTGTGTCAAAAATACATAGTGAAAGCTTTTTTATAGAACAAAGTATAAAAAAAATCTCAAAATTGCCCAGTTATTATAAAATTAACAGTAGTGCATCCACATACTACAATAAGTAGTATATAGTGGTGAACTTGAGGGGTAAATAGCTACATGAATAAAAACATGAAACTCCAAAATATAATATCCACACACAAAAAGGAATAAAATCATCTGATATTTGCATTTAAATAAATTATAGTAAAACAAGCAAAATATACCATTTTCTACAGTCTTTAGTGTGCTGGCACCTAAAATTTTTCATTTTCTAAAAATATGAAACAATAAATATGGAAGTGTGATTAACAGGAGGATTAGTATGCTTGTACTATCT
>JAQHUG010000067.1:1459464-1483311 GCA_028555095.1 Dicrostonyx torquatus | reverse complement strand
TGTGTGTTTGTATGTGTTTGGGTGCATGTGAAGACCAGAGGTATGCATTAGATATTTTCTTTCATGTTCTATTTTTTTAAGGCAGAGATTCCCAGTGATCTCAGAATTTATCAATTCAGGTACTCTAGCTAGCAGCTTACCTGGGGGAATCCCTGTCTCTGCTTTCTATGCTCCCAATTACCCGGAATCAATACATTTTCTATGTTGGTGCTGGGATTTTGAACTCCCACCCTCATGTTTGTATAGCAAATGTTTCACCCACTGAATGATTCCTGATAGCCCCTGTTGATAGTTTGGCCACTTGTCTAGCCTCTTCTTTATTGTCTATTGCATCATTGTGGAGAAGATGAGGATACATCCCTCCGGTGTGTTTGAAGTGAGATTCTACCATTGACGAGTACCAGTTTGAGAATTCAAAGCAGACAAAAAGGAAGCACATTTTTAATCATTTCTTCTCTTTTTGAATTATAACTACATCATTTCCTCTTCTCATGTACTCCTTCTTACTCTTTTTCAAGCTCATGGCTGGTTTTTCCATTAATTGCATATATGTAAATTTGCATATATTTTGCATGCATATATGTAAAGCTCAGTTCTAATATGAAGTCAATCCAGTCAATATTTATTTATGTGGCATGAGACCAGTTTATACTATTTTTTTGGATTTTTCTAAGCAAAATATACATAATTAGAAAGCCAGTTTTCTTTGGAAATGGCTTCCGATGGCATCTATTTAATTCCTATGTTAGGAATTCATGCATGGTGAACTAAGTTTGTCTATTTGCTAGAAAACATAAACAAATACTCATGATGCTAACGCAATAGGCCAAACCACATTGACATATTCAATTTCTGAAGTAGACATCTATGATAGAACAGGGATTTTAAAACGTGGTGGAAAGCAGAAATTATGGAATCAGATGTAGAAAGCTTTATTATAGGCTTTAAAAGTTGGTTAGGGTATTAATGAGCCTGTCACTTTTCTTTTTGTTTGCCCTGGGTAGGTGTCTTATTTGAGCCAATGACCTTGTAGTATCCAGCTTCTGTATTTCCCATAGCACTTAGCATAGAGCCAACCATGTAGAGTATCTTCACAATGACTTATTAAATTAATTTTCTTCAATCCCTTCCGGACTGCCCATTTGCCTTCATTAATTATATCAGACCCCGAGGAGACGGCCTCTACTTGCTGGCCTGGCTGAATTACATCTTAGCCTTGGAGATGCTTTGAGCAATATTTTTTTCAGGGGACAAAAAAAGCTGCTAGTGTTAGAACCTATTCATTTTTGTAGATGGGGATAAGACTATTTTTAATATTTCATTATTTTCTTCTCTCCTAGAAATCTGCTCATGTAGGATTTCTTTCTGTATATAGAGCGTCTTTCCATGGTTTCCAGCTTCGATTTTAATGGATATGGCATGAGAACAGAGACATGGCTTTGCCTTTGTCTGTTCGTCTGGAAAAAACACAAATAAATTTCGGAGTATTAGCTATTATAATGCCAGAATACAAATATGCTATGTCAAACTGTTTTTAAATGATAGATTTTCATTTTTTAATTACCCAAAGTGTTTCTTCGGAGAGTTCAGAGACTTTAAGCTTCTTGAGCATTAACTCTGTTGCTCTTCTATTTGTTTGCCCATATTTAAAGGAATCAGGGGGAGAGTTGGGATAGAATATTGATGCCAAAGAACAAACTTAGAAAGAATGCAGCTTAGTTTCTCCTTTTGTTTCAAAGTGTGCAGAAATGAGGCAAATCTTTTGTGATGGGATAATTGTGCCTCTATCCCCATTCCATCATTCATTAACGGCAGGATAAATATGAATCCTACATTTTGCTAATCTGATGGTCTTGGCTCTATTTTCAGTAAACAGTGTAAATTATTTCCAGTGGAGCTGTGCAGAAAAAAATGTGTGACATTACTGCCGAATCCAGCTCTCATAAAACTTACAAAATCCCTGCCTGGCCCAGGGGACACTAACTACCCATGTGCCTTCATGAGCTCAGGGGAAGACATCAGATAGGCTCTCCCCCTCTCTACGTCCTCACCCCCAACTCTGGTTGCACCTGGATGAAAGAGAGTCTGCCAGCATTTCCTTAGCAAGCTTCTGGCTGTCAAAACAATCTAAAGCCTCATGGGGATGTTCACACTTGCCTGCTGAGGAGAAAACACCTTGTTAAGTGTTTTACATATATTATCCTATTATATTCTTACAAAGCCTTTTGAGTATGGTCTCCATTAAACAAATGATAAAAGAGAGCCTCGTGGAGGGTTAGATTTTTAATAGCCTCCATCCTTTAATTGGAAAGATTGGAATTCGAGCCTCTGTTGCTTGGTACTGAACTGGGTACTGTAGTACACACTGCTTCTTAGAATGTTTTGTTGGTAGCATTTTCCCCAAGCCCCTCCACACCCCATTCCATCCCTTTGATGCCCGTGTTAGACAGTCCAGGTTGCTGAAACAAAAATACCATGACCTGAGAAATTTAAAGAAAATAAAGGAATTCCTAAAATTCTGAAACCTGAGATCACAGGATCAATGTGGATGAGTTCTGGGGAGATCTCTTTTTCTGATTCACAAGTGACAATATTTTCATCTTAGCAATACAGGTAAGGGACATGACTGTATTATGCCACTCCTTACCTTATAAAGGCATCAATGTAGTTCATGAAGGCTCCACCATCATAACTAAATCACATCCCAATGTTGCCACCTCTGGGACATTGAAGATTAAATTTTAGCTGACAGATCTTGATGGAACACAATGTGTAGTCCATAGTACTTCCTAATATTAACTGGTGAGCAAAGCAAGTTATTCTATGTGAATACCAAGCCTGCCCAGTACACTGTGTGCTAAGCATGTTGGGTTCCCATGATATTTTTTGCACTCTATTAACCCATTGCTAATGTTGGAACACAAGGTCCATGAAAGGCAGAATCTACTGAACTCAGTGCCATGTCTCAGCCTCCTGAATTCAGTGCTGAGTCTGAACTTCATGGATGCAGATCTTCCTGGATGAGGAGAGTTCTGCACCAATGCCTAGTGAATGAATCTATTTTCCTGCTGGCAGTGACTTCCAATGCCAGGGGAAGACTGTGCACCCTTCTTGTTGTTTTTCACAAAAAAGTAAGGTTGCACTTTGGAGAAATAAATGAACCTTTTAGAATGCACCAAGGGAAAAAAAGTCATAGAAGTTTCTACAAACCACAACTAAATAGATATAAAGTCTCCAGCTGCTCTTTCAGAGTGGCTTGCCACTGGTTATAAACTATAGGCATTTCTGTCTCCAGTCCACTAAAAGCATCCATTTTTCTTCAGAATAAGTTTTAGTCCATTAATCAAACCCCTACCAGCAGTGGCTGGTGTCTGGGTGATAGGAAGCAAAGGATGTCTTGCTCCAAACAACCAGAATGCTAACCATGCCCAAAGAAGGACTTGTTTTCATAGCCAGTGTTCCTTCATTCTTAATTAATGTCTCTCTAGGGAGAAAGGAACAATCCCTACAAGATTTTTTGTGGTTGTTTGGCTTGTACATTTATGTTTAAAACTATGATAGAGAAAAACAGTAAAAAATGTAGAGAATACGTGTATACAAGAAAAAGGGAAATGTCCATGCCAGTAGAGTATGGAAGCACAAGCAAGGAAGCAACAGATGAGAACTGAACAGAAGATGTATTCAGTTCTCCTTAGTAGACGGGCATTAGACCTTCACCTTAAGGGGTCATGTTATGATGCGGAGGTCTCAAGAGGTGGCTCTTGGTTAAGTACCTGCCTTACAAATACAAGGATCTGAGTTTTGGATTCTCAGAACCCACTGGAACCACTATACTTCGTGGTATAGTTCCACTTGCCTGTTACCCCAGATCTGGTTTGAAATATAGGACTAGGCAGGCCAGGGAAGAGAGATCGGTCAGTTCCTGAAGTTCCTTGGTCCTGTAGCTCAGTCAAATTGATGTGTTTTATGTCCAGTGAGAGACACTGTCTCAAAAAATAAAGGTGCCATATGATCAAGGAACGGCTCCTAACATTTAGTTTTGTTTTTTACAAACATGCATGTGCACTTGGATACGTGTATGCATCTAACCACATTGAGTACATATAACACACACACACACACACATGCACACACACATAGACACACACACATTATGATGCATGTTGAGGAACACAAAGTTATGGACTTAAAAAGAGTAAATATTTATTTTTGATCCCAGATTTGCAAGCTTTAATCAATGATTGATAATCTTACTGCTTTGTACCGGTTGTGAGAGCTCACTGGCTGGGCTGGATTGCAGGCTTGAGGAAGCCATTTTGTATCATAGACAGGAACAGAATGGAAAAAGCAAGAGACCGGAGGCTCATCATCCCTTTGAAGAGCATACCCCTAGTGTTCTAAATGTCCTGCTAGGGCCCAGCTCCTACAGGCTTTAACATTCCAGTAATGTCACAGCCTTTAGCACTTGCCCCTTTATAGTACCATCTACACGAAAACTATGGCAACCATGATCTCTGTGTGGTTGAGCCTCTTTAAGGCAGGGTTCGTAGAAAGAAATAAGCACAAACAAATGTCAAACTCTGTCAACACTTCTGAATTTTTTTTTTATTCAAAGAAACTAGAATACATTAACATTGCCTGGAGTACTGCATCGGGGGAAAACTGTAGATTTTGTAGATTTTCTTCTAACTATAGCACTCATGTTTCACAATAAAACAGGTAGTTTGATCATTCATGCAATCATTACTTTTCAGGGAGCAATTCTCCACCAATTAAAGGGCTGCTATACATAAGCAGATATGATGCTCCCTTAACACTCGCATATAGAAGTTACTTTTTAATTGCTTTGCTTATGAATTTAACTTCAAAGCCAGTAATAGTTTTCAAATTAATAGCTCATAGCCCATTTGATACAGTGATATTTAATTAATGAGCTCATAACTCCAGCAGCACATTGTCTTTCTGATAGCTCCTCAGGTTGTTAGTTTCCGTATTGCTGACTGCTAACCATTCCTAGAGAGGCCAATTTTTAAAAAAATTTTTGCTTACATAATCCTTCCAGGTTGAATGATGAAAAAAAACGTTTCCTTCTGAGATAAAGGTGGCCCTTTCTTGACTCTCTTACTGTGTGAGCACTCTGTGGGACAGGTAGAATTTCATACTGTTTTGACTTCTTAACATATAAAAATCGAGGATCATCTGCTATGGTGTTATCTACAGTGTTGCTAAGTATTAGCCCCACCCATAAACAGAGATGGGCAGGTAGATGGCCAAGGACACATCTCTGCCTTCTTCTTCTCATATTCTGATGTACCAGTGATGTTCTTCTGACCACTTCCCTCCCATGCACCTGGCCAGAGTTGCCAAGCCATGGCTCTTGAGCTAAGAATTGTTTTTATCTTTAAATAATTAAAAAAATAATTTTCTTTATTCTTGAAAAATTTTATGTATACATGTACAATAACTATCATATGTGCCTCATTTTCTTCCTCCAACTCTCTTCATATCCTGCCAAAAAGTTCTACTCCCAACTAAATGCCATTTTCCCTTTCTTTCGCTATTCTCCCCTCTTCTCCTCTCCACTCCTCTCCCTCTCCTTCCTTTCTTTTCCACTTTACTTTAAATAATCCATTAAGTCCTGTTAGCCCTGCTCATCTGTGCATGGGTAATGGAGCCACCCACTGAATCATAGGATTTGCATCATTTGCCACATCCTCAAAAAAAAAAAATAGTGTTTATCCCTCTTCCAGAAGCTATCAACTGCGAACTGCTCCCCAGTAAAGGGGTGTGGCTGGCATTCTGAGTAAATTGGTTTTGTGTGGGTCATATGTAATTCATGCTGAGCCCTGTGAGTTCATGAGTGTGATAGACATGCCAAGTCCAGAGAACAATAATTCAATGCATGCCTCCCATCCTTTGGCTCTTACTTTTTTTTCCAGAATATTTTTTTTTTTGGCTTTTCTCAATCATTTTTAAATGTTACAGGAGAAGAGTTAGGAAAAGGAAAGAGAATTAATTCAAGTATTTTACAGAAAAGCCTTGTTGATCATTGACAAGAATGGACATCTCCCCTCAGTTTTTGTGATAGAGGACCTACACCAAGACAGCTTTTCTGGCTGTCTAATGGAATAGAAATTCTCTAAGAGTGATGCCTGTGACCCTACTCCTCTCCTAGAGGTCTTGTCTGTCAACAGCCTATTCTTATTGAGAAAGTAGGTAGCCATCCACAAGACCATTGGATTCATGATTCTGCTTTATGTGTCTATTCGGGTCAGCCACTGCTGTGGTCTCTTTAAGGAAAGGAGATGAACGCTGGGTTCTTTTCTTCAAGTGCCTGTCAAATGCCCTGTTACATTTTCTGGCATTGAATGGACCATTTGAAGTCAACTTTGTGGAATTTAAAGTTCTGCCCTTTCTTAAGGCATTTACAGAGGCAATAACTCAGGGAACATTCACATACAGTCGCGAAGTGCTCCCGTGTTACCCTCAAGAAGTTTGCTGGCTGCCTGCTGGAAGTCAGAGCTACAGAAAATATGACCAAGGACAAGAACTAAAAAAAGTTAAGAGGCTTTCTCTTACTCAGTATCGGCCAAATCTCTTCTCTAAAGTTTAGTAATTAATTAAAATTCTAGGATGGTCTCATGCTAGTGATCTCCTGTGTCATCCTTCTGAGTACTCGGATTGTGGATGCTTGCTACTATTTTCAGCTTGAGGTTGAATTTATTTAGATTCTTTTCATGATTGAGTTTTCCTAATACTCTCAGGAAAGGAGAATATGATCAGAATAGAATAAAAGGAAAGGCCTAAATATATCAATTGCAGTGTATAGCTTAGGGCTTCAGGAACTTCATACGTCGCTATAAACTTAAAATCAATTAACGGTGATTGAAACAACAAAGAGTCATTAACAGCATTTGGATTAAGAGTAAGATAATTATAATAAAACTAGGTACTGCAAATACTGATTGTATTAATGATTTTTTACTTTAATAATTGACTTCAAAATATGCTAGAAATTGATTTTCTATAGGTAGACTAATAATAATCATAAAGATAATAGTAGCTACCACTGATGAGAAACATACTATACATGGGAAACTCTGCTAAGTTTTCTCTATACTTATTTTCACTGATAAAAAATATTGTGATGATTTGTCTTAACATACTTTGAGTTGTGAAGGAGTATCTGTCTAGAAGCTCACCAGAGGAGAGAATTAGCTGAAGAAGGGATTCATTTAAATTGAAGATTTGAGAACTTCCATTATGGAGACGATATTCTGCCAGATGTCGTAAGAACTTGGGAATACATTTAGTGTGACAGACACTGAGTGCTACTGTGCCCTGTGTAGAAGCTCATTTCAACAACTGGGAACGGGAGGCTTAGAAAATACACAACCTCTGAGAGTAAACCTTGCTTCAAAAGGACAATGGAAACGACCACGTTGGCTATTTTTGAGTTAGCCAGTGTCTGGCAGATTAGAGTCCATCACCAGCTTCATATAATAATGATAGAGATTATTTATTGAGTATTTAGAATGAGCTCAGTACCAGACAGGCACTTATATACTAAAACATCTGAGTGAGCTGGCAACTGCACCTGCATTTTGCCTGTGAGAACACTGTGGCTTAAGGAGGCTTCTTTACTTTCCCACTGCTGTACAAACAGTGTGGAATTGCATAATTAGTTATAGTTTGTTAGCTGTATGCTAGTAATTGCTTAAATATTTAATGTGATTTATCCCTCCTTACTATGGGTCATTTTTAACTGGAAAGCATTGTTCAGATCTGTATGAGCCTGTTTGTACACTCTGTGTGTGTGTGTGTGTGTGTGTGTGTGTGTGTGTGTGTGTGTGTGATCTATACATACCTGGACATGTAAGGGCCTTTGCATTGGGAGCTCACAGCAGTAGGAAAGCCCTTGTCACAGCATCATTCAGTGCTATGCCTTTAATTAGCACAGGCTTTGATGATGTTCATAACATGCGGTGGTTTCTTGTTTCTGCTCTGATTCTTGTCAACATTCGTCAGTATCTTTCCTTTTTCTGCTGCAGGAAGCCTGCTGTTTTGAAAGGGGAAATCCATGCATCTGACTTCAGTTTCTTCCTTTGCTTTTGTTTCGTCTTTTTGCACTTGAACACAGCCAGCTGCTCTAGAATTTTGAAGATTCTAAATCCCTTCTGTCTATTGAGTTAAAAATCCTCCTCCTCCATTTACTCTGTGAGTCAACATCTTTTTCCCAATCGAACGACTTATAAAAAGCTAATGGGTAGAAGAAGCATTTATATAACTGTGGAGGCCTTACTTATTTTTTATTCCACTCAGCTTTTTCACACCCTGGATGTGGATGGGGAAAAGCCATTAAAGCCATCAAATGCATTAAAGTCATCGTATATGTTAATACAATGTGTTAACCAGCAAGGCAATGCAAGGTTATTTCTTAAGCCCCCTGGAGGTAATTTTCAAAATTAGCCTTTTTTTTTCTTCCAAAGATATTTTGCAGGCATCCAAGCTGCTGCTTGTTGCAGAAATAGGTCAAGATAACCGGATGTGTTCACACATTAATTTAAACACAATTTGAGGGAAATCTAGATGAGGTCCCGACGCAAGATCACTGACCACTTCCTTTCTTGCTTCTGTCTTTTGGAATGCATCACCTTTTTTTGTTGTTGTTGTTTTCTTTTTGGTTTATGGGATGGTAGCTTGCAGTTGGCAAAGCAAATCAGAGGAACACCCAAAGTTAAATGTGTGAATAAAATACAAGAAAAACATAGTAATGACTAATAAGATGTAAATGCCAAGAAATTTTTTTGTCTTTTAAATTAGACATCTGTGCCCTATTTTTACATGCTCATCACCATAAGCGCGTTAACATGTTTTCCCCAATCTGTCAGCACAGACATATTCTGGAGGCCTTCAAGCTTTAACACCTTCGCTGCTACAGAAATGCCCTGGCAGTCACTCTTGGGGAACATCTGCTGAGCGCGAAAGATGTGTGAGGCAGGCGCAGCCTGTGACTGCTTTATCGGAGTCCCTGGTATGGCGCAGCTCCTCCCCTGAAAGAGGGTGTGTGTTTCTGGGTCAGGTCTGCAAAAGGATCAGCTTTAGGGGCTACCATATCTCCCCAATAGTCCTATTTGTCACACGGACTTGCCAGTTCAGAACTTGGCCCGGTGTCTGCACAAGAGGAGGAGAGCAGATGAAGGGCTGTCTCGAAGCTTAGCTGCCTCAAGCCCACACATGTTTGCACAGCTTGCGAAGTGACAAGAGCGTGGGCCGGTCCTAGCTACAGAGAAACAGTTGGGCTGAGAGGCTTCGTATGTGACCGCGGGAGATGCTGACATTCAGGTCCCCAGAAGCTTCCCATGAAATATATGAAGTGAGAGGCTGCTCTGCTCATGAAGGGGCGCCTCATTCAATGTGTGTTGTGTTTCCTAAACTATGGGTTCGCCTGCTGTGACCTTAAAATCTTCCTTCTTCCTCTCCGGAAAGTATTTGACTTTAAATAATGAGAGATGGGCTTAAAAGTCAAATCCCTCAGGGTAGGCAAAGAAATGATGACAAGACATTGAAATAGAACATCTGATAAATTATTCTGGAAAGGAGGATGTGCACAGACTGGCCTACAGGCTGTGTGAGAGGGAAGGCAGACTCTGCAGGGAGGACGAAACTAAGGCACTGTGAAAGGCTGAGCCCAAATACATGTCCTATATAAAATGTATTTGCTCATTATTGCACATTTTACGTCATCTCTACTAATGCCTTTATCTCTGCAATGTTCCTGAACATCATTTTTACATTACAGAGGAAGAAACCGAGGTTCTAAAAGCACCGACTTAAGGGAGATGCCTGCATGGTTTATATTGGAATTGGGATGGAATTTGGAGTCAAAAAATTGACCTGAGCAGCTCAGTTATTCGTTCCATAGTCCTGAGCGCCTGACTTGTGCTCTCTGCACTCAGCTTCTGCACATAGGCTACATGAAGTGATGGAAAATGTGCATGCTTTTTCTTTTACATCTTCATGTGAGGAAAGATTATAAAGGGGAAACAACTTCCTCGAGTTTATACAACTGCCAGTCCAGGGACACATAGCCCAATTCTCGGCCCGCTGTATCTGCTGAATAAATGCACCCTGAGGATAAAGGTGACAAAGACAGAAAGTACCCCAGGTCTCCCAGGTGTAGATGATCTATTTATCTCGGTCTTACCTTCTTCATGAAGCAGGGATGAGCCATCAGGAACGACGAGGATTTTAAAACCAAATTCTGGCCATGGACAGCATCCAGATAGTTCCAGGGGCCATGATTCACACGGGTCACCGCCCTCAGATTAGCAGAATAAAACAATGCCAGGAAAGGAAACTGAGCCCAACTCAGGAGACCGAAGTCACCATTTCCATAGACACTGCACTCAGCAACTTACAACTCATATGCTGGTTCAGGACACCTCCCCAAAAGCACTTGGGCCACCTAGCCTGGACTCTGCTGAGCTCCCGAAGCATGCACTTTGTGTGACATGACTTTTTGTTCATGTGGTTTTTTTTTTAACAGTTAATATTTGGGATCCTGTTTTGTGTCAGGCACCTGCACACTGAAGGCTGAAGATACAGCATTGAAGAAAACATAGAAGTCCTCTGCCTTCATGGAACGCGTGCTCTATTGTGTGTAGATGAGACCAGATAAAGTTAAAATGAGGAAGTTGAAACTGTGTACCCTGATTGCCAATGAAGTGAATGAAACTTGTTTTGTCATTGTTCAAGAGACAAAGAGTCAGAATGAGTGAACCTGAGCTTGAATCAAGGTGGAAGTTATTAGTGGTTTTGCAAATGAGCTACTGATGGTTGGTGGGTGGCATGCTAGCATTTTGGGCTTGTGACCATGCCGGTCTCAACCATCTATGCTTGTCTAGCCTTCCTAGGCCTCTGTTCTTAATTATTTTTATTTTTGAAATTACAGTAAATTACATTATTTTCCCCTTCCTTTTCCCCTCTCTGAACTCTCCCATATTCCCCTTTGCATTTTTTTTCAAATTCACAGCATCATTTTTAAAAATTGATGTTATTGTATGTGTATTTTAAACAATAATTATAACCCGTTCAATCTGTATAATATTACTTACATGTATATGTTTATAGGGCTGACTCTCAGATAGTGGATGACCAACTGGTGTGCTCATTCCTAGAGAAGACTGCTGATCCTCTTCGCAGCATATGGTAGTTGTCTACAGTTCTCTGTCTAGAGTTGAGGCCTCATGAGCTTTCTCCTGTTCATGTTAGCCTGGCTGTTGCTACCATCCTCGTTTATGTCACCTTTAGAGAGACATATTGGTGAGACTTCATGGATGTGGCTTCTGACATTTCTGGGAGACATCATCTCACAGTAAACTATCTGTTTCTCTTGTTCTTACAATCTTTCTTCCCCCTCTTCTGCAATGATTCCTGAGGTTTAGGTGCAGGGGTTGTAGATGCATCCATTGGTACTTAGTCCAACAGCTCCGTATGTTGATGGATTGTTGTTCTGGTTTCTGTTTGTTTGTTTGATTTGTTTGTCAACTTGACATACAACAATGACAGAGTTATCTGGGAAGAGGAGTTTAATTTGAGAAAAAGTTTCCATCAGATTGCCTGAAGACAAGTCTGTAGACCATTTTCCTGACTAGGAATTTACTTGGGAGATTCTAGTCAGTTCTTCAGAGGTGTATAAAAACACAGGCAGAGGATGCCTTGGGGAGCAAGCCAGGAAGCAGCACTCTTCAGTGGTCTCTGTTTCATTTCTAATCTTCAGGTTCTTGCCTTGGTTTCTTGCTCTGACTTTCCCACATAATGTATTACATGTTATAAAATGAAATAAACCCTTTCTTCCTCAGGCTGTCTTTGCTCATGGTGTCTAATCACAGCAATAGGAGCCTTAACTAATACATTTATGATGTTCTGTAATGATCTCTGTCTCTTACAAAAAGAATTTTCCATGATGAAGGGTAAGAACTACCCTTATCTTTGGGTAGAAGGACAAAGTTAGAATGTAGGTAAGGATTATGCTGTTTTAGCAAAGTGAAAGTTGAATGTTTTCCTGCAAGATCGGTGACTTCATTAGTCCTAAGTAGTTGACTTGGTTTCCAGTACCAGACATGGTTTACCCCTGTTGAGCAGGTCTTAAGTCCATATAAAGAGTTGCTAGGTACCATCAAGGTATGTGTGAGCTATGGTACCCTGAGTTATTGTGCTATGCTGGTTGTCGTTGTGATTTGTAGGTAGCATAGCTGAGTAGGACTGCTGATTGTTCTCTTGCTTAAGAGGATTTCCTAGGGCTTCTGGCACAATGAAAGCTAGTGCTCAGGGAGGATGTTTAAGGTCAGACTGAGGTCAGGTCTTCTGATATTGTGTCTGAAGTAAACGGTATCTTCTGCAATTGGGACTTAACTTCCTTCTCTGGAAGCTAACCAAAGGTACTAGGAATAGCCCTTAATGTTTTGGCAGTCTATCGGACAAAAATTTATAGTGGTATTTTATGTGTTTTAATAAACAAAGTCTGCCTGAAGATCAGAGTGTAAAGGTAGCCCTACTAGTCAGCCATACAGGCCAGGCTGTGGTGGCACACACCCTTAATCTCAGCAGCCACACTAGTTAGCCGTAGAGGCCTGGTAGTGGTGGTGCATGCCTATAATCCCCGCACTAGAGAGGAACATAAGCTGGGAAAAGACAGGAAGGAGCTCATTCTTCAGTCTGAGGTTTGATAGAGAGCATTGCTTCTGCAGTCACACTGAGGACCGAATCGCCCCTATGTCTGAGCCTTGGTAGAGGTAAGAACTCCCTAGTAGTTTAGCTCCTTTGCTTTTCTGATCTTCAGCTTAATCACCAGCATGTTTCTGGGCTTTTGCTATTCATGCTACAGCAACTAACTAACAACACACACTAGGGTTTTTGTGTCTGATATTAGGAGTTTTTGTTAGATGGCCTGTGCACTACTCTTGGTGGAAGAATTGTCAACCCAGATGGGGCATTTTTATTTGCATAATATGTATATATATTATATGCTTTCTATTATGTATTGTAGATATTTTTGGTAGGCAACAGTATAATACCTTAATACTTTTTGACACATCCTTACTGTTATTTTACCTTTCTTCCTCCTTTATCCCCCTCTTCCTTCTTAATAAGAATAGTGGATAAAATCCCAAGAAATACAAAGTTCATTGTTTTGTTGTTTTGTGGTAATACACACACACCCACACACCACCTCTGTAACAGTTTTCATGGAGATTTAGAGACTGTAGTACTGAAAAATTGGGATTACAGTTAAAGGATTGTTGAGATTATCCAGGTGTTTATAAGACTTCAGGCAATAGATGTTCTGGGATCATAGACAAGTAACATTCCTGTATGAGTCCACAATAGCCGTAATTTCTTAACAATGGGAAATACGTATTCAATGAATGTAGCAAATATGGAATTTAGGACACTATTTAATCTGGGTGAAATTATCTCTCACACTCTTGCCATGAAGGGGAAACTCCCCTGAGCATGGAAGTCAGATAGAATCTTGCATTGTCTAATGAAACTGCTCTTTTTGACCATTTTTGAACTCTGTTTTCAGTGATGATGTTACCTATTAATTTATACAAAATGATCTTTGAATAATATGATTTAAAAATTGTAGCTCACCAGATACTACTCTGGAGGGTGACTAGCCAGATTAAAACGGCACGTATTAATAAGTCAGGATCATCTGCTAGGATTCTTAGTAGAGGCTAATATGTCAGACTAATTAGCTAGGCTCTCTCTTCAAGAGTAACTTTGAAACCAAAAAAAAAAAAAAAATTGCCGGGCGGTGGTGGCGCACGCCTTTAATCCCAGCACTCGGGAGGCAGAGGCAGGCGGATCTTTGTGAGTTCAAGACCAGCCTGGTCTACAAGTGCTAGTTCCAGCACAGGCTCCAAAGCCACAGAGAAACCCTGTCTCGAGAAACCAAAAAAAAAAAAAAAAAAAAAAAAAGAGTAACTTTGAAGCACACTACTTGGAAGCTTTTCTTTAATTATTTTATTTTAAGACAGACCATATTTCCTTTGCTAAGTGTGAGAACATTTACAATAGGGAATATTACTCTTTGCAAACACAAGAAGAAAGCAACACATGTTGTCAAATTCTACTAGACAGAAGGACAGCTTCTTTGAACAGGTGATAAATATATGTGGATGAGTGTCTTCTTAATTAGTTCTCTGAAAGTTTATGATATTCCATTAGAAAAGTGATGGAGGTTTCTGGTCTTATGAGAGATGGTAGAAGCCTTCTAGTTGCCCAATGCTGAACCAGGTTCTTCATGGCTCTCTGTCCATTTCATAAACGCAATGAAAATCTTGTACCAGACACAGACATTAGCTCTACAAACACTGTGATAGCATGTGAAAAGAGGCTCTCAAAACCTGTGTGTCTTCTTCTCAGTTATCTGCCCCCTACCCTCGAGTGAGCTTTGGATGTTTAATTGTTACATATTCAAGTAAATGGAGCATTTGCTTCTGTAGTTAACCCCTGCAGCATCCTATAATATGCTTTTAAACTCTTGAAGTTTGAATGCAGTTCTTTTCTTCTTCTATGTCTCTAACACACAGCCACAAAGTAGGCTGATAATAAATTAATAAAAATTTTTATATACGTGTTTATCAAGTCTGTCATTCCTGAGTCTATTTTATTGATATAAATGGACACATAATAGTTACATGTACTTACAGAGTAAAGACTGATGTCATATTTATTAAAATTAATAATTTTTAATTTCAATTAAAAATTAAAATGTGGAGTATCTAACTCAGATTTCATATATACATAACCTCAAATAATTATCATTTCATGGTGAGAACATGAGATTTAATATCTTGATGACTTTGAAATATAAATTTATTTTTTCAGAATATAATAAAATACATCTCAAAGATCTCATATTTATATGACTGAAACTTTGTATTCCTTCAGTGTCATTTCCTTCTGCCCTCATGCTCTACTTCTAGAGACTACCATTTTCTGCTTTTCTTGGAGTTCTGTTGTCTTTAGATTCCTCTTATCAATGAGAGTGTATGCTGTCTTTTCTTGTTGTAAATAGGTGGAGAGATGTGGGTTGTATGTTCCCAGAACCCAGCTCCCAGCCCCCAGCTGCCAGCCCACTCAGCAGCTGGTTGCCTGCTTATGCCCCGAAATAACCACATGAGAACTATATTCATTTAAACTCTGCCTGGCCCATTATCTCTAGCCTTTTCTTGGCTAGCTCTCATATCTAAAACTAACACATTATAAAAGTCTGTGTGTCACCACGAGGTGGTGATCTTACCGGGGATCATTCTGCATGTCTGACCCTTGAGGCTTCATGGCGGATGCCTCATGGTGACTGTCCCTGACCCAGTCTTCTTCCCAGCGTCCTCTTCTCTTTTTGCTGCCTATCTAAGTCCTGCCCTATCAAATGGCCCAACCAGCTTCTTTATTTAACCAATCAAAGCACAAAAATAAAGATGGAACCTCCTACATTTCCCCTTTTTCTGTTTAAACAAAAAAGAAATGCTTTCACTTTAACATAGTAAAATTACATATAACAAAACAGTTATCAAGCAAGAATTACAGTTACCATATTTATATCTATTTTATCTTTTATCTTAACTAAGGAAAACTATAACTATAACTATTCTTCAACTCCATCAAAGACTCCAGAAGGATATAATATTACCTAAGTAAACAAGAAATAAGCAACTTCCAAAATTCTAGAAATGACAGAGATATCTCACTGCCTTACAGTCACCCAAAGTGCCTCTGTATCGTTGGGGCATCCATCTTGAGCTTACAGGCCCATAGCATCCAGCAGACATTTCCGTGAAGCAGGAAAATTCAAAGACAGTTCAGTCACTTTCTTTTGTGTCCTGCAGAATGTCTTGCAGACTCTTTTATGAATCAGGAACCCTGAAGGATCATTTTCTTTCCTATTTGTTTCACTTAACAAAATATTCCAATTCTATTATATTGCAAATTAAGATTTTTTTTTAAAGATTGAATTGAGTTCTACTTTGAATCTGTGCTATATTTTGGTTATCCGTTCCTCCATTGGTGGATACATGCATGACTTTTATAACATGGGAATTCATTTAATTTTTACTCCTTCCTTCCTCTCTGCCTCCCCACCTCCCTGCCTCTATCCCTTCCTTCCTTCCATTATCCTGTCCTTCTTTAATTCTCCCCCCCGTTTTAAATGGATTTATTTTCATATCCATAAGTTTTTACACTGCATGTATCTGTACCCACAGAGTCCAAAAGAGGGCACTGGGTTGTCTGCAACCAAAATTTTAGGTGGTTATGAACCACTATGTAGGTACTGGTTGATCTGGTCCTCTGGAAGAGCAGCCGGTTCTTTTAACTGCTAACCCATCTTTCTAGCCTCCTTTCTTTCTCTTGATACAGGGTTTAAAATATAAAAATCTCTCCTTCAAACCTGTACCTTGCACCTCTAACCTCTGACCATTTTGCCTCAATTTCTTAATGTTGGGAGTACACTATGTACCATCACTCCTGGTTTATGATGTGCTGAGAATAAAGTCCATGGCTTCATCCACTCTAGGCAAGTCTTGTACAAACTGTGCAATGTTTCCAGAACATTTCTTTGTTGTACTAATTTCATTGGTGTAGGATATTTACCTACAAGTAGCTTGTTTGGTCATATGACTCTTGTAGTCTTATTTTTTATTTTTGTTGGCATTCATATATTTTTCCTTAATGGTTGCACTAATTTTTATTTACCTCAATGTCTCTGTACTTCTTGATTGGAATCAGTTGTATTCTGTTTTTAAGAAGATGTTTATTATTTGAACATAGGTGTGATGACTATGAGGTGCAGATATAATTGTCCTATAAAACTTCCTGGGCTTCAATCTCTGGTTCATTGTGTTTAGTGAGACTCTGTTCCCTTAGATCCTTGGGATTTTGCTTGACATGTTTGTACCAGTCTTTCATTACTGTAACACAGGCATACTATGAAGGCAATGCACTAAGAATTCTATTTGAAGTCTAAAGAAATACAAGTTCTTCTACTTTAAACTATAATAAGACAACTTTTTCCTGGCACCATGAAAACCTTCAAGTTTCTCCTACTTCTTTTCAGCGTTGCATATGATGTCTCTTTTCAACCTCTGGTGGGCTCCTCACAGACTTATTCTAAGTCCCTTCCTCCTTCCTTGAGGGGAGTACCTGCAAGGTTTTAAGAGTGCTTTCTGTGTGGAATTATCATGTTCTGTTTTTACTCATGCAAAACTTCATCCCCCTGGTATCTATCCCCAGTTCCATCTTGCATGAGTCCACTTGGGGTGATTGCCAGCTTTATCCAAATTAACTTTTTATGTTATAGTCAAATTCTTTCCACTGATATATTACAGTGCACACACACACACACACACACACACATATATATATATGTACATATATTACATATATGTGTGTAATATATAATAATGCAATGTACACAGTATATCTATATTACACATATAATTATACACATATATGCACATATATTGCATTACATAGATGGAACTATTAGACTTCTAGAATAAAATAAAGCAGGAGAATCTTGTGACTTTGACTTAGGCAAAGAATTCTTAAATATAGCACTGATAGAATTATTCCTCAAACAAAACTGAGGGAATGGTTTCTTCAGTTTAAAACCTGTTAGTTTCTAAAAGAAACCATTGGAAATTCAAAGGGTAAAGCACAAATGTGAAGCAATGTTTTAAAATATATGTTTTACAAAGGGTTGCACTCAGGAAATCAGACCCTGTTAGCCAGAAAACAAAAATACCCAATAATATTTTTTTGAAAAAGAAAACAAACAACACATTGCAGATGCATAGATGACAAATAAGCCTAATATGTGAAGTTGAACAGCATTGACCTTTAGAGAAAGTGCACATTTAAGCCACACTGAGGTATTGCTGGATATCCCCAGGTGTAATTAATGTAAAGAATTGGCCGAACAAACACACCCGGTAAGACTAAGCTTTTGAAAGCTGTAGCAAATCAGTTCTCATTCAGTTTGATGGGAAGCAAGCTCATGAAACCTCTTCAGGTTTGCCAAAGGAGATGAAGGGTGTGTTCACAGGAAAACCACAAGCATCCGCTTTCCTCTTCATCGCTAGTGTTCCTGCTCAGGTGTTCTTCAAGTAGTGCGTAGATAAGTATCCCAGGCTGTAACTGTACAACTGAAGACAGTGAACAGGGAGAGCTAGCGATGGATGAAAGATGTGAGGCGACTGCAGCACTGGTAAATATTGATGAGGACGCCTTTAAGACAAGTCTCTAAAACAAAACAAGGTAAAACTAACAAATCCAAAAGGAACAAGATCCTCAGTGATGCCAAGATGTAGGAGTATGAAAAACAAGTTTCTTTGTATTCAAAAGAATAAATTATTCCTTGCTTCCCTGACTATCCATGTGCACTCAGTGCCTACATTAAAGAAAGTTCTCACAAAAGTAGGTGAGGGATCTAAAGTACAGGATCACTGTCCCTGAAGAAAAACCAAACAAAAAGAACAAAACCAAAATGGGGATGGATGTAAATGCACTTTAGAAAAAAAAAATTCTGTAAAAAGAGGAATGTTGTTTTTCGAGATAGTGAAACTGACAGAGAAGTTGGGAAACAGGTGATTTTATTAACTGTATAAATGTACGTGAGGTTTGTGATGGGAATCAAGATAGGGAGTCTTAAGGATCAATTGCAGAAGCAAGATAGGGAGTCTTACGGATCAATTGCAGTGAAGAGACATCATGACTACAGCAACTTTTATAAAGGAAAGCATTTTATTTGGGTGGTTTACAGTTTCAGAGGTTTAGTCCATTTTCATCATGGAGGGAAACACGATGGCATACAAGCAGGAATGATGTTGGAGGAGCTGAGAGCACTACATCTTGATCCGCAGGCAGCAGGAAGTGAATTGTATCCCTAGGCATAGCTTGAGCATAGAAGACCCCAAAGCCCACCCCTACAGTGACATACTTCCTCCAGAAAGCCATACCTACTCCAATAAAGCTACGTCTTCTAAAGGTGCCACTCTATGGGGAGTCATTTTTTAAAAACCACATATAGGGTTCAATATTTTATAATCATAAACTTATGAAGAAAATGGAATGAGGAATAAAAAGTCAACAAAGAATAAGAGAAACTGCAAAAAGGAAGCATGACATACAACTATGATAAATATATCATTTATCTATACATAGATAAAGAGAGATACTTTGAAAAATAAAATTAAACATTTGAAATTATAGTACAAAAAATCAGTATGGTAGATTTAAAGGAAAACAGAAAAACTATATGTCAATAGTGAGAAATATGTCTAAGTTGTATTAAAGTAAAATAACATGTGAAAACCATAAGGCCTACTCACAATATATTGAAAAGTAATATTTAACATTATTAAATTTTTATGATGTAGTACTTATCCAAAATTATATAAATAGTCATATTGAGCTAAATATATTCCTTTTACCATATTAATTTATAAACACAATAAATACATTTATATAGAAGAACTGAACAGCAAAATTTATTACATTTATCCAATAATAAAATGAACTACATTGATGCTAGTTTGGTATGTGTGATATGACTTATTGTTCTACTGCTATACAGACACAGTGACCAAAGCAATTCTTACAAAGGAACTAGTTAATTTGAGGCTCATTGCTCTAGAGGATAGTAGAATCCATGATCTTTGGGTGCAGGGTGGTTGCAGGTCAGCAGACAGACTTTGTGCTGGAGCAGTAGCGAAGAATTTTTACGTCATGATCATGGGGCAGCAGGCAGAGAGACAACAACTGGGCTTGGTATGATCTTTTGAAACCCTAAAGCCACTCCCAGTAACATAACTCTTTCGACAAGTTCATATACACTAAGCCTTCCAAAGCACTTCCTACTAGCAGGTAACCAATTGTGGAAACAAATGAGCCTATGGGAGCCATTTTCATTTGAACTATCACTTGATATATAGTAATTCTAACAGATATAAATTAGGTTATTAATAAATCATTCCTAGAAATATTCTTATTTTAAGACACCAGAATTTTCATTTTAAGTAGTATATAATTAAAGACATCATAATGGCAATTAGACTAATCTTTAAAAGTAATACATAGGATATATACTGCAGTTATGGAAGGCATTGCAAGGATACTTCAGCAGAAGTTGGTACGCTTAAATATTGAAGAACATGAAAAAGAAATCAGAAAGTGAATCACCTAAATATTCAACTGCAAATTATTTTATAGTCTTAAATTTTAATTAAAAATAAAAGTAATTATAAATAAAATAAAAAGGGGTATATAAAATAAATGTATTGGATGACAGCTACACTGCAGTGTGTTCTAAGGACAAGAATTTCCAAATACCCTTAATGTTATCCTTCTTTTCTCACTCCGTGTGTTACCTTCCTTCTTACTCCAAGCTAAGTCTTACACACTGTGTTCTCCTTCCTCCTTTCATACTATTTATACCCTACAACTCTATCTCTCTCTTTAGATTATCTTCCTTCTCGCTTCCACCATGATCCCTTTCTACATACTGGCTTCTGTGGTTATTCTTAGTTATGTATTCAAGCCTGAAGACTGAGAAGGTAATATACAAATCAACAATTGGATAAATGCATAAAATAAATGATGGTAGGGAGCCCATTTTTCACTTAAATACTTACAAATAACATCTAAATACCTGACTCAGGGATGTCACAGAAGACAGGACTGAAAGGAGCTGAGGACCAGGGTGCCAGCAGAGATAACATCTTCTAGACATGACAGAGCTCATGCATCCATGAAATTTCAAAATTATGGCTGTCTATGCCAGACCTCTATCATGACCAAATCAATTCAAATACTGATGTGGATGTGGAAAATTTCCATAGGTTTCAGTTCTAGACGAAGAGGTACAGGCAATCAAAGCCTGCTGAGAGAGGGAGAGTCAGTTTTCCCTAAGTTCAACCCTTAGACAAGCTATCTAATTTCAAGTGATCAACCCTAAATACAACCACCTAGTAATAACACTGACAACATTAAGATTACATATGCCCCTAGGAGGGGTAGTGCAGCAGAGGGAAATGTTATAATGACATAAATGCAATCCCCATAGATGCCTTTCTCAAAAAATTTTAAAAATTGTTGGAGAGGTCAAATTATTTCAGAGATGTCATTCAGCTGTTGGGGAATTTATTCTTCCCCATTTTCTGACCAGCATGACAGGGGGATCTTCTCCTGGGACTATAATATATATATGGGGAATGACAATGAGTAAAACTCTGAAGAAGAAGAAAAAAAAGACTTAGAAGTCCTCATTTTAAAAAATATCTGTAAAGAATCAAAATTAAATATTAACATAACCACAGTGAGCTGAGACATTAAAAGGGTAACAAAGGCATATGGTCAATAATTTTGTATGAGTAAATATGTAATATTTAACAATTTTGAACACCTTTGTAAGAAATCATATTTTATCAAACCTGTCTCACTGTAGAATAGAAAACTGAGCAATTCTAAAACTATTAAAACATGATCAGTGTTTTCTCAAAATTCTTCCCCTAGAGAGAGCATCAGACAAAATATTTTATGGCATATTCCATCAAGCAATGAAAGAACAAGTAAATCAAATGCTACACAGTGAATAGAGGGTGGAAGAGTGGAAACACTCTACAGTGCAGTCTCCAAAGTTCACACATCCTGGATCCCAAAGCCAAATAAAACGTGAGGTCCAGAACTCTGTTGACCAGTGTTGCTCACGACCACTAAAGCAAATAAATTAAGGTGTGGATGCAGAGAACCTGTAGTGAATAAAGAGGAGCACTATGCCACGACCACATTAGCTTTTCTCCATAACAACATTGGTAGTTTAAGTTAAAATACTGGGATTTTAACTTTTAAAAGATTTATTTATTTTTTATTGTACATGCGTGAGTATTTGACTGCATGTATGCAAATGCACTATGGGTATGTCTGGGGTCTATGGAGGCCAAAAGAGGTTATTGAGTCCCCTGGATCTAGAAATTGTCATGATTGGTCCTGTGGGTACTAGGAACCAAATCCTAGTCTTCTTCAAGAAGAGAACATCCTCTTAACAGCTGAACAATCTCTCCAAAACTTGCAATTTAGATCTGTTGTCTGGTTAGTTTTTCTTTTGTTTTTAATTAAATATTTTAATTATCCTAAATGCGTGACACATGGTGTTTGAAACTAATCCACCCCCCATTTTATCCCCTTCAGTTCTTCCCATAGTCTCCCAGGTTTTCTTCTAATATTACATTCTCTGTGTGTGTCTCTGTCTCTCTGTCTCTGTCTCTCGCTCACCCACTGAGTTCTTTATGTGCAGCAAGTATATTCATGGGAGTGGGACAATCTGCAAGAGCATGAATAGGCTCTTTGTGCCAGTTACCTCCCTTTTACAAAGTTTGATGAAATAATTCACAATACTGATGTACAAAAACTTTGGAATTAACAGTTTGGGAAACAGCATTAGATATAATTAAATATCTATCAAGGTATGGAAAATATTAGTTAAATTAAAAATAATAAAATATTTGCCTCAATATAGTGAATGGTACATTTAAATCCATGAAAAAAATAAATCTTAATGGAAAAATATTTAAGGCAATTTCACTTGGACAGTGCCCAAACAGAGTGTATATTTGCCATATTTCTAGTTAATGTTGACAAACCTATCCAGGTTTGTCAAACAAAATACATCTACAAATTAATTGATTAATTGGTAAATTAATGAATTGAAAGACATGCAATAAAATTATCAAATTTGTCTATATTTTACCGAGGTAGCCAAAAAAAACATTTAAATAACCAATAGAATGCATAAAATAATTTTAAGCTAAAATACAGACAAGGTGTCCAGTGAGAGATACGCTTGGAAGAAAGCATAATCACTGTTAGTTTTCACTTATCTATAGAAGGGCATATTGTCAATGTATTAAAGGAATGTCAATAGAAGTCTGAACTATTCCATGGCAATAGATAATAGACAAAAGATTAAAAAATGCATAGTTCTGTTTCTCAAGTAATTAATAATCCAGTGCAATAAAAAACAAATGCCAAGGAATTATGTCTGAATTATTAAAATTAACCTAGTAGTTATGGAATGCCACAGGTGAAAATTAGCAGACATTTCTAAAGATTAAAATGAGAGGCCTTGGCATATCACATGTCAAAATTATTATTATGCTATGGTAATTGAGATTGCTCTAACCATGAACAGTTCAATACATATAAAACATGAAAAATACTTGAAACAGCAGAAGCAATGAGCTAGTGTTGATTCAAACCAATATCCTTGGCCTCTTATTTTTGAGAATGCCTTTTATGATTCAAAAATTGCATAAAACTCCTGCATATATATATCAGTTATTTCTCTGAAAATATTCATTAGCAAAATTGTAAGATGTAGAAGAGATTTCCTAAAACTTAAGCTTTAATAAAAGCATCTTGAGTTTAGGTTTGAATTCCTATGTGACATTTTAGATAATGCTTCCTCTAAATTTCAGCTAATAATTTACACATTTCTGAAATGAAAACAGTTTAGGGATTCCTTTTAGGGAAGCCATTTTTATATATATGGCCTATTTAAGTATGCTATTTTGGACATAAAACAATCATGGCAGGAGATTAAAAAGTCATATATTCTGTAGTCAAACTCTCACTATTTGCTGATGATATGATAATTTATATAAGTTACCCCAAAAATTATACAAGGGAACTTGTCCAATTCATAAACACCTTCAGTAATGTAGCAGGATAAAAGATTAACTCAAAAAAATCAGTATTCCTCCTTTACACAGATGATAA
>JAQHUG010000067.1:1443497-1454478 GCA_028555095.1 Dicrostonyx torquatus | reverse complement strand
GAGAGAGGTTATGGAGAGTGATAATGGACAAAATATGATTTAGCTAATATAAGATAAAAATGGAGAACTTTGCAAAGGAATAATGGTTTGAGCAAAGCCAAATCTTTCTAAGGAATAAGTTTGGAAATGAGATTAGGAAAGTTATAATGATTTGGAGTAGAGAACATGAAGTGTAAGACTATACAAATGTTTAGGTCTGAATTCCTTTTTGATAATTTTAATTACTTTACCCTATGTATACAATGTACAGGTTCAATGGAGCTTTTGGATTTTCAAAATGAGATGAGCAACTTCTTCTCCCATGGCCCCTACTTCTGTTTCTGTGCTCTACCAGGTTATGTACTGAAACTGAAGCATTCAGAGCAGTGATCCACAAATACGGTGGATCCTGTGACATTTGTCTTTCAGCTCTGAGTGAACTCAATCAGTATAATGTTGTTCCATTCCACCAATTTATCAGCATTTCATGATTTCATTTTTCTTTGTGATCAAGAGATGAACTTTTTAATTAAAAATAAATGAAATAGACTTTTAAAAATATCAGTCATAAGGTCATTTTCCACTGTTCCCAATTTGTTGAAGATAGAAAACGTTTACACACTATCCCAGAATAACCATCAACTGTGTCCTTCATTTCCTGTTGACAGTGTCCTGAATTGACCCAAAATTACAAATATATTGGACCCCTATACTATTTTCTGAAAAAATATAAATATGAGTATTTTCAAACTTTCCTCCTTTTTATACTTTTTGCTGAAACTAAAAATTACCCCCAAATTAGACATAGCCTTCTAGAAAATAGTTTATATGCAAAATGTTGACATGACAAGATTTTAGCTTACTTAGAACAAAATATTTAGGACTAAATTGTTTATTACAGAAATGATAAATAATGATGGCTGTGAGTTAGTTTTGCAGACTTGTTTAGCTTACAGCTTTAAATTTAGTCACGAAGACTCTAACTCCAACACCATCACTTCCTAGAGACTGGACAACTGAGTCTACTTTCCAAGGCTACAATTTCTTTGTCTGTGAATATCCATAACAATAAGCACTTATAGTATTATGTTAATAACTAAATGACAAACATAGTAAAGACAATCATAAAAGTGTATTACATAAAAGAAGCAATTCATAAGTTTTATATTATTACTGTATAGTCTGCCTCCCTAAAATGGAAGGATCTTGATTTTAGTCACTATTGAATACCTATTTGGTATTTCAGACCTCTTGAAAAATGTAAGAAATTACCAACACAGGACTAATAACACATCTATTGTCAACATTTTTAATTTAACTTTTAAAAGTGAACTCTTCATTGTGAGTTTGAGACCAGCCTGGTCTACAAGAGCTAGTTCCAGCGCAGGCTCCAAAGCCACAGAGAAACCCTGTCTCGAAAAACCAAAAAAAAAAAAAAGTGAACTCTTCATTTTTCATTTCAAAGTTTACATCCTTAGGGCTTTCAAACACTGTACCTAGACAATAAACATATGGAAGGAAGAAAGTAGCAAGAAAGGAAGGAAGGAAATGAGGGAGAGAAGGATGGAAGAAGTGGAGAGAGGGAGAAATGAAGGGAAGGGGGAGTTTAGCCAGAGGAAGGGTAGAATGAAGAAAGAAGAGAAGGGAGAGGTAACCGTATCAATCTTTCTTGGTGACAAGAAATTACCTGAAACTTGATTTCTCTGTGTTTTATGTGGCCTGATATATAATGAGAAAAATTGTGATGTATCAAATCCTCTTAAGTGAAATATTTCAGGTTAGTGTTGGACATGAGATACATTTTTTACTTCCTCGGTGTGTGTGACATTATCTAGTGACAGATTTTTCTGTTACAATTGGCTAAATGGCATTGGTATCTAGTGCAGTGGTTCTCAACTTGCGGGGTAGGATATCAAATATTCTTCATATTATATAGTTATATTTCAATTCATAGCAGTAGCTAAATTACAGTTATAAAAGAGCAATGAAATAATTTTATGATTGAGGGTCACCACAGCCATGAAGTGGTGTAGGAGGTCCTTCTGTTTGTGTGTTGCTTTCATTGGTTGAATAAAGAGACTGCCTTCGCCTTTTGTTAGGGCAGTCCTTAGGTGGTCCGAGTAGACAGAACAGAATGCTGGGAAGAAGGTAGTATGGCAGATGCCATATTTCTCCTGCCTGAGACAGATGCTGGTTAGACTCATGCCAGTAAGCCACAGTCAAGTGATGATACACATTAATGGAGATGGGTTAAACACATATGTAAGAGTTAGCCAATAAGAGGTTAGAACTAATGGGCGAGGCAGTAATTTAATTAATACAGTTTTTATGTTGTTATTTCAGGGGCTAAGCTAGCAAGGCGGTGGGACGCAGCTCGCCACTCCTCTTACTACATGAGGAATTGTATGAAAGGTTCACAGATTTAGAAAGGTTGAGAAACACTTGTCTTGTAATTATAAACCAAGGATATTGTGTCGCATCATACCCATACAGGATAGACACTGAGAACAGAAACCTGTCCCAAATGACCATAGTACTATGCTGAACAACCCTAGAAGGGATATGGATAGGATACATATACTTAACTTGACTGTAGCTACTGATAACCCTTGATTTCAGGCTTGAGTCGGGCCCATTTTTACCCTATAACATTTCTGTGTTTAGAGACTTCATTTCCAAAGGTCCATAGCGAGATTAGCTTTGTGTTGTGTATTCTGGGCAAAACAGAGGTAGGAGAAAAATCAGTGGTTTTGGAGCACAACCTTGAATGACATGGGACAGAATTTTGCTGGATAAATGGCTCAGCCTCCAGCATTTTAAAAGACCATTTGTCATATATCTTCTGCATTGCCCACTCAATGGTTTTTGTGTTAGATCAAGCCTTATTTGTTCATAGTGCCAACCTTCCCATATTATTAAATTTCTCTCCCTGTTTTCTCTTTCTATCTTTGTGCCATCATCCTCAGTTTGATATAAACTACCTGTGCCTAAACTAATGATAAATTATGAAAGTTTAGCCATTCGAAATCTAAAGTGGAATACATTAGAAATTTTAAATTAATTTAATAAGTCAATGAACATAATTCAGTGGGTCACTGTCACTGATCACATTCACCTCTCTGTGTATGACATGACAAAGGAAGGTCCAGGTACCCTGAGAACCCAGACAGAACTAGATAAAACTCTCCCTGATTTAGAACTAGTATCTGCCATCCTTATGTATTCCCTGTCGGACTTTCTTTTGCCGTGAGTAGAATGTGAGGGATGGGATCAAGAAAAGAGCTAGCTATTATAATAATCAGGAAAGAGGAGAAAAGAAAATCGGTATTCATTTGCAGTATTACCTACTATTCGCATGTCATAGGTGCCTTTAAATCATCACACAGATTTATAGACTCTGCCATTCAGTGGAAAGCATTAATGAAACCCTATTGAAGATATTATATTATGAAAAATAATTCAGAGAAGTGAGGTAGTCATATAAGTCCTCCAGATCGAGACAGATTCTCACTTGAAGTCTCATCCTATAAAATTATGCATAATTTTTCTGGGGCTTGACAAGAGTTGCCTTGGCAGATGGAGTTAGCTGGGGACCTGGCAGTATCGTGATCCTGACATCTGAAAGCTTTCAGAGTTCAGTGCAATCAGTCATATGAGTGCCTACATGCAATATTATTCTGCCTGGATTTCTTCATGCATTATATATAGGTTAAAAGAGGTTGCTGTAAATAGTAGGTTCATAGAAAGGACACACTGAACATTTGAACTCTTTGCGAAGGTTAAAGAAAAGTGAGAGAAAGAAAGACCAATTTTCACTTCTTTCTTGGACTTGCTGTCACTCTCCTTCCCCCAGTGTAGGAGAGAGAGAGAAAGCAACATTAGTTCAACATTAAAATTCAATAAGCCTTTTTTTCTTGACTCTAGGCTGACAGTTGCCCTGCATGACAAAGAAGTCGTGAAGCTGAATGAGCAGATTTCTAAACAAATTGGGTCAGATATTGCTTTTGCTTGATTTACTTAAGATTGATTGGTGACTAAGTGGTTTAAAATTAGTCCTTTCCTTGAGGAGCAAACTGAGCACACAGCTTTTCAGGTTTCAGATCTTTGGAATATTGACCAACAACAACAACCACAACAGAAAATGGTAATGAGCAGCAGATACTTCTGAAGAGTCTTAAAAAGAGTGAGATGTGGCTTTTCACATTAAATATTCTCCTATTTAAGGCCAAGTATACTCAATGATGGAAAGCACATGGATAGTCAGAATTAGAATGATCTTTCTTCTGAGGCACAGGAAAAATGTCCACTTCACCTTCTTTTGCAAATCAAAGACAGTGATTTATGGATCAAACAGCACATGCAGAACTGGGTGGTCTTGATAATGTTTGATAAGTAGCTGTGGGAATCAGAGTGGGGCAAGTAGGACCTGGGAAGAGTTGCAAATGGCTATTGGGCTGTGTGAGTAAGAATAGGCAAGAAAATTAGAAAGTAAAGAAACCCCAGGGTTGTTGATTCGCACCACAGTAGAGGACAAGTCAGCATGACAGAAATGTCAGTTGAATAAGTCATGGTTACCAGGCACCTTTGGAAATGTGAAAATCTGCACATGACCAAATCATGCTAAGCACAACAAATGACATTATAAATATCATGTACTATTTGTTGATCTCCACTCCTAATGCATAGGTGATAAAAACATACATGTGAGAGGCAGGCAACCTTCCAGAAGCTTGAAGAAATGAAAGAAATGTGAAGAGAGGTAAAAGCAGGAGAGTCATGTGGGGCAGATAGTGAGAGACTGTAAGTGGCAGGAGGCAGATCTACAGTTTTGACAAATGGTGACCAAAGACCTAACTAAAAGTTGATAAAGGGAGCTATGCCCCAGGCAAATTAATTCTTTAAAGAGTTCAAGATGGATTTAATTCGGGAGAACAGAGGTCAAGAGCCCAAGCCACCATGAAGAGGGATCCAGTAATTGAAGTACATAAGGGAAGAAGTGTTGTCTCAGTAGTAGGGGGTGACCTATAGGAGCATGCATCATTTCTTTCAAGATAGAGTTAGATTCCATCACCATGTGTTCAAAGGAGGGGGATGACCTCTTGTCCAGAGATGCTGGGTGCTTTCAAATATGCCAAAGACCACCCATACAATGGCATTTATGGAAAATAATAGAACAAAAAGGATACAAAGCTAAATTTAGATAGGTGACAGAAGTTTGGCTAGCTGACACCTACATAACGATTAAGTACTATGCATCTCAAAAATCTAGAAAAAGTATTTTAAGTATTCTTTTCTATAAAGAAATAAGCAACGAGAAATACAGTTATCTTCTTTGAACATGACAAACTATATAAATGTATTCAAGGATGAAATAGTACCTCATTAGTAGGTATACTTTCTAAAATTTATGTATAAGTAAGCTAGTTTAAATTAGAAATACAAAATACAAATTAAATGAAAGCATTATGATAACTAATTTTGCTAGGTCGGGAGGGAGGCAAGAATCTTCCAAAACAATACAGACTATTGTAATTGTTTTTAGCTGCCTCTCTGAACTTGAGGGCAAGATTATTGCTAAAGACTTCAGCCACTTTGGTCATAAGACTTGCAGAAATAAAGCTGTTACTGATCAGGATGTCTTTTTCCTAAAGGCCAGAGCTCTTACATAGTTATATTCTATGAAAGCCTTCATGGGAGAAAAGCTATCAAAAGCACAGCCTAACTGCAAACCCGGCAAACTGCAATAATGACTTGTCCAGAAAGATACACCCAATGGTAGAATAATGGGATTAATATCTCAAAGAAAACCAGTAGCTTTCTGTCAAATAGTGTAGAACTCATGACTGTTACTGTGAACTTAACCAAGAACTTTCAGCTACAAAGGTCATATATTCTAAAGGACAACCAACTATTCCCACTTTCACAAATTAATGGAATGTCCAACTGCCTTCCAAATACTTATCCTCACACCCATGGACAAGTGCACTCCTTATCAAAGAAGCTGAAGCTATTACAGAGAACCAGAACTGGTTAAAGCACAGAGAAGAGACTGAAGTGCTCAGCCCCAAATGGGGCATCTGTAACATGTAAATACAACACACTTGTGTGAAATTCTAGAAAATGATGGCTAATGGATAAAAATGAATATCAGGCACTAAGACATTTCTATAACTGGGCACTAATCATATATTGTCCAAGGACTCCTTAGGACTAGGCATTCCTGTCCACTATTCCAATATGACTTGGCATAAGTTCAGGAATCTGTACTTGTCATTCACCAAGGTATGCTTACATACGTCACAAAATAATGCTGCTCACCTTGCAATTTTAGGTTCTTACCTGAATCTTATATTACACATAGCCTTGGTCTTAATAAATTAACCAGAGTATTAAGATGAATCATTCACGGTCATTTTGCAATTCTTAAAATAGTTTGTAGTTTTGGTGGGCTTGGGAGATGGTCCAGTCAAAGTGATTTTCGTGTAAATGCAAGGATCTGAGTTTAGATTCTCAGCCTCACGTAGAAATTCTGGAGTGTGTGTGCACTTTTAATGCTAGTCTTGGGAGACAGACACAAGGATTATTGGGGATTGTTAGTCGGTCAACTTATCTTGTTTCTGTTCATTGAGAAACCTTGTCCTAGGAATAACATCAAAAATTGAACTCTAGAATCTACATGAACATGTACATACACTTGCATTCATGTGAATACATGTACCACACACATGTGTGCATGCACACATTTTATTTGTTTTGTGTTTGTTTGTTTAGAGTCATTGATACACCCTGTTTTCTAGTTGGTAGCCCATGGTTACTTTTCATTACTGCATGCTTTTTGTAAAGAACGTATTTATTAGTTGGAATTAAAAATTTTTTTCTTACTGCCCACCTGAAACTATTTCTTTCAGCTTCCAGTGTCCTTAGTAAGCAATACTTGGAGAAAGGGAGAAGAGACATTCCTGAATAAGACTGTCTTTTGTGTGAATTGGAAAGAGTCAATCCTGTCCGAAGATTCTGTTTTTAATACTGAGTTCTAGAAAAGAAAACTGTCAAATCTGATAACTCTGATGAATATCTTTCAATAGTCTTTGTTTAACCATTTTTCTGTGTCTATGATTTTTAGGCTATTTCATTTTATCTTTTAGTTCCTAGTGATGTTATGTATTTTTTGTATCATTTTAATATAGCTATTCAAAACTAATCATTAAACACTTTAATTGAAAAAATTCAATTATTTCAAAATGTTTCACTACACATTTTTAAATGCATTCAATACTTCATCAAGTGGATATGTTATAATTTGTGGGTGAATTTTTCATTAATTGACTTTTGGGACATTCAGATAGTTTTATGTTAAACTGTACTGCTGTAGACTCATACTCTTCTCTTTTAAAAAAATGTCTCCATTAAAGCTTGTTATTAGTGAAAAGTTGAGATATATCTAAAATGCTACACATTTTCAGGGACTTTAAGTTTTATAGGAATCATATAGATATCTATTAGTGCCATAATAGACAAACCTAGCGATATAGAAGCATGGTGAGGTAGTTTAACCACGTGCACTGAATATGGTTGAAACTAGAATGTTTTGCTTTGGGTCCTGAGGATGCAGAAAGATGGATCAGGAGGATAAGGAACATTTTATCTTGAAGATATTTCATAAGACGTATTTTGAAGATTGAAAGTTTCTGAAAGGGAGGAAAATGAATATAGCAGAAAAGGGTTGTGTAGTATAATAACTTCAGAGCATTAGTGTGGTAGAAAATAAATTTGGAAAAATATATAAAAATTAACTTTTATAATGTTTATGTTAATAACTAAGTAGTAATACTATGGTCTCCCAAATTAGCAACATTTTTATAGATGTAGAAATGCATTACCAAGTATTTTGCAAATAATCATATAATATTCTATAATTCTAATAACCAAGTACAAGGAGTGATATTTACTGGTTCATCACCTATTCCACTCCATAATTAGCAACTTAGTTCTTTTATAATTTTATTATTTTTGTATGTGTTTTCATGTGTGGTGAGCATGTGCCTGTGTGTGCAGGTGCACATGCATATGGAGGCTTGACATTGACTTTCGGTGTTTTCCTTGACATCTCCCTGGCTATTGGAGCAGGGTTTCTCAATCTAAACCAATAGCTTCACGCTTGACTCTCAGTTTGACCAGAGGATTCCTGCCTCTGTCTTCGAAGTATATGGAATATAGGCTAAAACCATACTCAGTTGGCTTTGAAGTGGGCTTAGAGGACCCAAAGATTAGTCCTCATGCTTAAAAGCTGTGGGGAAAACAATGTACCAACTCCCTAAACCCAGAATACAGGCAATCAATGATCTGGTTATCCTCATCTATTTGACTTTTCATTTGGGCATAAACATTAAAAATATATACTAAATGGAGTAAAATAATAGTTGTTTACCTATATATCTGAAATTTAACTTAATAAATAAAAGCTCTCCAATGCCACAGAAGTTTCATCTTAGCCTCTTCCCATGGATAACCATGTCCCTAAAATTTGTATTATTCTTTGGGGTTTTAATATGTACATATTCATATAAATTGGGTTGTGTTATCTCTGTTTTAGGGTTTACATAAAGGGCCTCTTACATAATGTGTTCCTATTAGCCAGCTTTTGTAATGTTAGCTTTTACCCCTGAGAACCATGTCATAACATCATCTCTGTAGCATACTAATTTTTCTCTGCTTGGGGATTCTGTCCTGCATAAGTGGAAACTGAAACACAATTTATTATTATTTTCATTATCTGAGGTTGATGAATACTGAGGTTGATGATACATGTTTTTTAATTTGAATCCCAGCTGCAAAACTTTGTAGAGTGTATACCTAGGCATCAAAGACCAGGTATATATGTTTATATTTTCTGTGTGATTAGCAGATGCCAAATTCTTCCTCAGGGTAACTAACATGCTAAAACCCCACAAGTATAAAAGAATGATTCCTTGCTCCATCACCAAGTCCTCGGAAGCTACTTTGGATTTACTGTGTAAGTGCAGAAGGAGTGAGTTCTCTTTGGGATTTTATTTCAGAGGTCATTTTGTTTGCTGCTGTTGTTGTTTGGGTATTATTTATCTATCTGTGACCTAGGGTTTCCTAGTATAGGAAGACAGATTCACGCTCAAGAGTATAGAATCTATGGACTGTCCTTGGGGAAGACCTGACATTCTACTTGGATTGTTTCAATCATTCTAAGGGATCACGTCTAGTAAAGTGGACTTACCTTAAGTAATTCTAAATAAATGGGTGGAATTATGTGTTTAATAAGATGATGCATTTTCCTTCCCAGAATCATTTCCTTTAGTGTAGAAATTACAGACCTATGGACCTTATAGGGTCCCAAGTCTGTCTGTATTTCTCAATTATTCAGAAAAGCATAACTTTTCTTTTCTACTTTATATCTTTTCTAACAAACTTTCCACAACACTTTATACTTTCTCCTCCCAATATTTTGGGCTTCTTTCAACTTCTCTAAAGACTCCTTCCCCATGTCATATGGCTCCTTCTTAAAATGATACACACAGCTCAAGAGCTGCCTGATTTGGGAGCTTCAGGTTATTTTGTTTGAAAGTAATTCTCATTGATAGTATTAATTCACTCCTGCCTTCTCTGGGCAACTGGTGAAGTTTAAAGGTTCATGCCTTAAAGTTTTTCTATTAAACTCTGAGAAAATTGTCCTTGTGATTCTATTTGTGTCCATATTTAAATTATTTTTTTTAATGAGACTAAGAACCCCAAAGGGGACTCCAATTTCCCCTGTACCACCAGAACTCGCTAAGTATCTCTAGCTGTCCTCAAACTTGTAGTGGCCTTCTTGCCTGGTCTCCGGTATACCTTTAGGTATGAATCGCAAGGTCTTATACAAAGCCCTTGTGTTTTGCCAGTAATAGACAGTATTTTCTGATATTTATTTGCCTTTGTCTTCAATTGGTTTGCTTTGTTTTAGTTATATTTATTTAGATTCAACAAAATTCTGCTATAATGTATTGATATATTACATATTGTGGGAAGGCTCAAGTACTTCCTTTCATTTTGTTGCTTATCTTTAATCTTCTGCAGAGTTTTAACAAGAAATTCTTTGTGGATTCATCTTGTATAAAAGAGGAGAGCCTCAATGAGAACTGAAGCAATTCTTTCAAAACAGTTTCCTAAGAAGGATGAAAATTCTGTTACTCTGAACTCTTGAACCACAACATGACTCACTTTCCTCAGTAGTTACAGATTCTAGGAAATTCCACTGTTTATTAAAAAAATAGGTTAGGTTAGGTTTCTTTTTATTGTACCACACATTATTATTCATAACATTGACACCAGTGGAATGGTTGGGGTAACTTTGTAAAATCCCTCGAGATTGTTCATGATTTTCTTAAGTATATTTCTAACTTGTCCTAAATATAGACAATCACAGAATGTAGAGCTTTGCAAGCAAGAACAAATTTCTCCTCTAAAGATGTTGGAAGGGATAAATAGAAACAAATGTAGAGTATATTTAAATGCTGAAGAACATTTTATTTTTCTCAGAGGGAATTTATATTAGATGACTTGTTTGTGGTGACCTACTTAAAGAAAAATGTTGGGTCCTCAGGAAATCACTGCCAACCTAAAGATTGCCAACCATGGATCTAAGTTTTGCTGATCTTACTGAAGACTTTGTTTCTTCTGTTTTTCTTTCCTTTCATTCCAACATTATCCAATCTAAGTTTTCTTATTTCTATAAACAATATCCTTTAGTGTCTTTTTGAAGATGTTTATAATCACAGCTACTTGTGAGTCAGGAGGATTAAAAGTTTATGACCTACATGGAAGGAAAGAAACAAGCAAGATAGAAGGTGCAGAGGAATGAATGAAGGGTGGGTAAAAAAAGGAAGAAAGTGAGGGATCATCGTTCCATCTCTCTCCTTCTCTTCATAACTATAATTTAAAATAAAGTTTCTCTTACACAGAGTGTAAATGGAGAGTGCTTGTTCATTTCCAGGCT
>JAQHUG010000067.1:1429674-1440526 GCA_028555095.1 Dicrostonyx torquatus | reverse complement strand
CTAAATGCCCCTTGACCAAAGAATGGATAAAGAAGATGTGGTACATTTATACAATGGAGTACTACACATCAGAAAAAAATAATGGCATCTTGAAATTTGCAAGCAAATGGATGGATTTAGAAAACATTATATTGAGTGAGGTAACCCAGACCCAGAAAGACAAATATCATATGTACTCACTCATAATTGGCTTTTAGACATAAAGCAAAGACCCAGCCTATGATTCACAATCCAGAGAACCTAAACAAGAAAGACCCTAAGAGAGACATACATGTATCTAATCTACATGGGAAGTAGAAAAAGGCAATAATTCCTGAATAAATTGGGAGCATGGGGATCATGGGAGAGGATAGAGGGGGAGGTGAGAGGAAGTAAGGGGAGCAGAGAAAATATATAGCTCAATAAAAGCAAATTTTAAAGAGGAAAAAATATTCTAGGTCACAATTATTCTTCAAAGAAGTGAACAATATATCCATAGAGATATTGTGTGTCTTCCAAATAGTCCTTCTCCATCATTTCCCTTAGAATTTTTGCTACAGTCCTCCAGATACCCACTCTCTTGCCTACTATCTTCCTGAAATATGGCTTTTATCTCAGCCATTTAAATTTGTGTACATCTTTTTAAAACTTATTCTAATTCCTTAAATAAGAAAGTGAGGTTCAAAGTGATAAAACATTATGAATTGATAAGAAGAAATTCAAATGTCTATAAACTCTTAGAATTATCATTAAAGCAAGACTCAAAGTACATATAGTTTTAAACAAGTATAAAGGAAGTTGAAACATATGAAAAATCTTGCATGAATGGCCACAGTTGATTTAGTTTTTTTTTTTCATTTTTTATCAAGCACAATGGTTCTCACATGAATAAACTTTGCAGTGGTCCTAGTACCCAGGGAACTAGTCACATCTTTATAAGTAAACATCACCTTGCACTTGGTAAAGCACAGTGCAGGAATCATGGGGACATATTACAAAGAATGACCATGTGCACTGGTAGGAAGATGGCATTGATGTGATCTATATAAACAATCCATGAGTGGCAAATCAGGCATACAAAATTCTAAATCTAGGACCTATGATAGCATGCCTTTTCTGTTCCTATAATTCACCACTAGATTTTGAGTAGTTTAAGACATATGCTGCATGTCTTCTTTACATCATGAGTATAAGTATGTGTCATAGGGAATTTGAGGGCATGCAACAGCCATTTTAAAAATTACTAATATAATTTCTCTTGCCAAATAATATAAAAGCTTCTTTTACCTCCTTGGACTTGAATAAGGGTGGTGGTGGTTATTTGAACTCTTTAGAACGAAGCTATTTGAAACCCCTACTGTTCTGAGCAATATGTTTGATAGACATCTTTATTTCCCTGAATGTCTTTTTTTTATAGTGAAGATATGTTTGCCTCCTACGTATCTTTTAGGAATTGATGATGAAAATCCAGTAGGTTGTTTACAGAAGCACAGGTCTGTGCTTAATAAAGGCCTGTAGCTTTCAGACTAATAATGACATGTCACAGTTTTTATTTTAAAGGAGAAAGCATTGAGTTGGGTTTAAACTTCCAACTCATCAATACAAGTCAGAAGAGCTTTCATTTCTGGAAACCTCACAGGAGAGGAGAAAGCTGAAAAGACAGTATTTCTAGGTCCCTATAATCCCATGGATGTGAAAGCATTAGAGGGGAAGATGCAATGACAAAACAAAAACAAACAAACAACCAAAACCACAGTAACACTATCTCTAAGATTGACCCCAGGATGTAAAAAAACAATAAAGCTGTTTCTCAGGATTCCAGGGAGGCAAATCCATTGAAAAGTTAAGCAGCAATTTCAAGACAGCATCTGGTCCATTTATGACATTTTATAATGAGACAATATTGTCTCTGTCCACATTTATCACTGAAATGAAGGCAGATTAGGTTCCTGAGCTGAAGAAGGGAGTTGGGAGAAAATTTGTTATTTAGATCAGGGAAATATAATCAGGTTTAAATTATTGAAAAATAGATAACATTGAAATTTACTGGGAGGCATTGCTAGTTAAAGCCAGGTGTTTCCACTTTAAAGTTTTTCTATGTTTTCTTTTTGTGTCACATATGCAAATCCTGGCTGGGTTTATTATTATTATCTTTAAAATGGTATCTGTGTGAACAAATTTCTGCAACTATGACACTTGACCTCTCACAGGTTTGATCTTCAGAGACTCAATTGATTCAAAACCAGGACTAATATTTATTATGTATAAATTTTCATTCCAGTGTGGCAATCATAATTGTTCACATGGCTTGATGCTGACACAGATTTTAGAAGCCCATTTTATTCTAAATGAGCATTATAAAGATCTGTCATTATAAATTAGATTGTGACTCATATTTGTATTACTTTAAAAAGATAATTTAATCAACACAAATATTTGTAACAAATATTTAAGCAGCAACCTATAAGGAGATTGCCATACTTTGGTTAAAATTGTTGTACAATTGATTTTATGCTGTATCTTGTGCGTGTAGGATACTGCATGCAAGTTCCTCCTAGTACAAGCCAAGCATGTGCTGTCTTGACCTCGGAACCTGACTCTAGTTTTCAACTAACCTGAAAATCGACACATTTGTTTGACAGGTTTTAGACTTTGGCTTCTAAAAGAAAACCTATAGAGAAGCATGGATGAAAAGCCCCTTATAACAATAAAGAACTGAACAGCCTCTCTAGAAAAAAAAAATCTTCCCTGTTGCCAGGCTTATGCTATTTTACCTTTCTTACTTGCCCAAGGCCAAGGATCCATCCGTTCTTCGTCATCTCTGTGGCCTTTTCACCCTATTTTCAGCAGAGTCACTGGCCCTTCTCAGTGTATGCCACCCATCCCTTATGGTGGAGGAGTAGATGTAAATTAGCACATTTTCCCAAGCAAGTTACTCAATGCTTTGAGGGCAGGAACTGAAAGTTTCTCTTTTCAGTGTTTTTCTTTGGTGCAAAGGAAAGTGCCTCTGCTACAAGAAACTCTTAGTAAATATTTAAATAAGGGAATATATGAAAGGAAATGGATGAAAACAGCAAAGTACAGCAGACTGTTTTTACAAATGCTTGCTGTGCCTTGGAAGAAATTAGAAACAGAAACACACACACACACACACACACACACACACACACACACACACACCACTCGGTAGAATTTATGCTACTCCTTTGCTAAATTCATGTTCGTTTTGCATTCTCTGCATGTTTCTGAAGAGCAGAGGTTCTTGGCAGGTATTCTGGGTTTGTGACCTCACAAGCATCTGAGAGCCCGGAGATGTTAGTATCCCTTGTATAAATCCAAATGCAGCCGCACAAAATCTAATGAAACCCCTAAATAACTGATCACAAGAAATAGCTGATTTTTAAGTTCTGAAAGTAAAACATTGTGCTAAGTGCTTTAATTATTTTTTCCTCGTAACTGGTGATTTTATTATGTCTGACACTATTAAGAAAAATGAATTCTTTGGGGAACTAAAATCTGAAAAGCTTGCACGTTTTAAGTGCTTTCTCTTTGGGTGAAGATTTATTTTATTTTAATGTGTGACCACTTAGTGAGCGAGAAGGTTGTAAAAGACTTTTGTGTGCACATTAAAATTTTACAAGCTCTATGTTCTTAATATTTTACATTGTATATTATACATTTCCTGAAAGACTAGAAGACCTGTTCAAATGGAAATAATTATACTTGAGTTTGCCATCTGGATGTACCTACTAGGTCACATGTACTCAAATGCCTTTCTCATGTGTGTGACTAGACCCTAAGTCTTTGTTAAATAGTATATAGTACTTTTGCGGTAAGTGCTTTTTATCTTAAACAAGGTACTCTACAGCTTGAATAGATCTTTTACACAATATCTGCTTGAGTCCTCTCATTAACATTCTTTAAGAGGGTATACTTGTATGTATATGTCTGATCTTTACATTTGCCTGCTTATGACAACACACTTGATTAAATACATAGTTGACAGTGAGGAGTCCCTTTTGAAGTTGCAGCTACTGTCTGTGGTGATACCCACCCTGAACATTCCTGATCGCTTCTGAAACAGGAATTACTTAGTCTGATTACATCACAACACCTTAATTGGATGAGCTTTCTGATTTCTGTTCTAAGTCTCTTTGATGTTTTAACGCCAAGTTCATTTCTTACTATATTATATTGCTTATGTATGTCATCATGACCAAGGTTTCTGTGAAGAGATACCTTTGTCATAAACACATGCAAGTTTTTAAGACAGAGTTTGTGTTTATAATAATAGCTTATTATTCTGTTTCTACTTTTACTAGCAGGGTCAGGGCAAAAGACAGCTGGTAGCATCAATTTGAGACATTTTGTATATACTAGGTATAATGTATTTTCCAGTAACTTCTCTTGTGTTCATGATATATGTTATTTTCATCTATATTACTTGAACTAATAAAATTCCAAGAGCACCCTCTCCCAAACTTTCCCACAATTCTTTTAAATTTGAAGACAATGCACCTTTCCCATTTTTTTCTTATCCAAAGTAAGAAAATATTTTCAGTAACTATGGAGAAATAATAAATTTTTTATGAAAAATTTTATTTTTACAAAAGGTAATTGACTTAAAACACAGTGCAATGAATTGTATGAATATTATTAATAATAGCATATTCTAGTAGAACATTAAATTCTGAGAAAGTAAAAATCTTCTATATGAACTGTTTTTGGAGAAAAAGCTTGGTTCATATACTGTTTGACAGTGACAGCTAGATGATCCAATTAATTCTAATTCTTTGAGACATAAATTTCTGATTGTAGTATGTGTGAAAAATCTACCTCAAAACATTGTTCTATATGTAAAGATGATTAAAGGTTAAAGATTTGACTAAAAGCTCGCACACATGTACAGACGTGAGTGTGCCAGTAGTATCCTGGCCCATTACAAATGGAGATTCTTGTCAACAGTTGCACTGGGAGAATATCAATCAACATTCAATCAAATGCTCATGGTACAGTTTTCATTGTTTATAATCTATTAGAGTATCTCAGAAACTAGCTGGAAAGAGGGGTTTTTCCACAGGTGTTATCATAAACACACTGCCAAGATTTTCTAGTGTTATTACTGTGTGTGTGTGTGTGTGTGTGTGTGTGTGTGTGTGTGTGTGTGTGTGTGCACGTGAGCGCATGGGCATGTATGTGTATTTCCTTGAGAGGGTATACTTGTATGAAGATATCTGATCTTCATAAATGCCTACTGAGTGTTCCTAGAGGTCCAATTGACTTATAAGAAGACTAAATGAATTAAGTAGGGGAGATGGAACTGGTTGGGGCCTTCAGAAAACAAAAATGGCACCCCCGTTTCTCCAGGAGCTGGGTTGTACCTTTCTCATGCTGATATCAGAACCCCAATCTTTGTGAACTTTCAATTGCAATGCTAACACTAGTAGCACATGAGGGTGGTGGGCCTTTGGCACACAATCAATTGATTTAATCACCCTTTGTATGAACAAAAAGCCTCCTACATACATATCATCTACTTCTCTCATTCTGGGACTTCCAGAGTTAAAGCACATCCCACCGCCAGCACTCTGTGTTTCCAGCTTGCAAATGGCCTGTCATGGGACTTGTCTGCCTCTGTGGTAGTAGTCTCATGAGCCTTTCATTCTAATGAATCCTTTATGACCTATCTAAAATTAAGCTATTGGTTCTGTCTCTCAGGAGAACTGTAACTGAGGCAAAACCTAAATACTTCAAAGACTTTGAATAAAACCATTATGTAAACTATCACATTAATAGTTATGTAAACACACTGAAATGACAGTATTTGGGATACATAAGATTCCATAGCAAGAGAAGATTTCTTACTAGGGTGAATTCAGACCAAATCTCTCCCTCTCTTCCAGATGTTAGCTTCTTTTTCACAAATGTCATGCTGGCATGAACATGTAGCAATCCCTTATCCTGAACTTCGCAGCCTCTAGAACAGTAGTTCTCAACCTGTGGGTTGCAGCCCCTTTGGATTGGACCAACCCTTTCACAGGGGTTACAAATCAGATATCCTGTATATCATATATTTATATTATAATTCATAAGAGTAGCATAATTGCTGTTATTAAGTAGCAATGAAAATAAATTTATGGTTTGGGTCACTACAACATGAGAAATTTTATTAAAGGGTCACAGCATTAGGAAGGTTGAGCATGACTGCTCTAGAAAAATGAGATTAATAAGCAGTTGTTATTCATAATTTTCCTGTGTAGGCTACCCAATAGTATTATGTTTTATTCACACAAAATCAACCAAATATGGAACAAATATATTCATTAAAATCATAGAATTTAGTTGATTTATTCAAGAAATGTGTTGCTTTAAGTATTTGTGTGCAAGTGTATTTTAAAGACCTTCATTGCATAGATTATTTGGGACATTGATTAGGGAAATTCATAATATTTAAAAATAGTGTATCGATATTATACTCATTCATAAGTTTTGTTGAGTTCATTGTTCATGCCAAAATCTTGGGTTTTGAAGTGCCCAAATAAAGGAAGAGGCAAGAAATCATCCTGAAAACATGTATAATATGACCTCAGTGTAGGAAGCTTTAGGAAACAAATGGTTAAACTGGGTAGCTGGGGAGCTGGGAAAAATGGGCTTCCATGCTTATACTTATACTCATAAGGGCCTAGGGCAGTAATAACAGAACCCAGGTGCAGTAGTAGTGATCTGTAATCCCATTCTTTGAGATGCTGAGAAAAGAAAGGAGAATCCCTGCAGACCAGAGTGCCAGCTACCCTGCCTTATGATGATTCAGAAAACAATAAAACCCTACCTCAAATGAGACTAGCTCAAACAAGAGGCAAGGTGGAGACCAACAGCTGGGGTTGACCCCCTTGAGCTCTTTTGTGTACGGTATGTACAACCACACTCACAGTAATCCCGCTCACACACATGCCGTCATCTCTCTGTGTGTGTCTCTCTCTCCTCCTCCATCTCCTCTCTCTCCCTCTCTCTCTTTCACACACACACACACACACACACACACACACACACACAAAACAAGTATCAGTGTGAAACTGCCTTGTTAGGATTCATAGGGTGTGTGTGCATGGCAAAAAGGAGTAATAAATTCTATGGGGAATATGACAACTGTGTTTTTATTTAATTTAGCAATTAATTACATTATTCAGTTGTAGAAATTTGAATCGTGGCCTTTTAATCTTTTTTCTTTTATTCCCTTGAAAGTTGCAATCATACTCTATTTAAACTTTGTTTCAGATGTTTTATTTATGTTTTGTCTTGAGGAAAAAAAGTCACAAATAGAGTTTCAGTATCCTGAGCTAAGAGCACATTTTAATAATGCTGCAAACTGAATTACATCTTCCTCAAATTCCGGAGGAAAAAATCTTGCCAGAAACAATCCTATTGTGGTGACTACTCTTGATTTTCTTCAGACAAGGTCTAGACTTAAGGAAAAAAAAGACAGACTTCTGGGCACACCTCTGAGGAATTTTCTACTTTAGGTTAGCCTCTGGGTTTTTCTGTGAGGATGGATAAAAAAGGTCAATTAGAGTAAAAAGGTCCACCTTAGCTACAGAAGGCAGAATTCCAAGAGTTGAAGTCCTGGACTGAATGAATAAAAATAAAAAGTGGAATGTTAATATTCATGGCTTTTTGCTTCTGGAACACAGATGCACTGTGACTCATTGTCCTACTTCCTGTGTATCTTCTCTGCCTGCCGCTCTGGGCTTCCTCATCAGAATCAACTGTAACCATGAATTACAAACCAAAATAAACCTTTTCTCTTACTGTGCTTTTGTGAGGGCTCTTTTAGTAGTGCAACAGGAGAGTAAAGAACACTCCCACCCAGTTCTGGTCTTGGACTTCCAGCCTGTTGATAGAATAGGAAAAGTCATCGTGAACCTGAACTTTACCTGGCAGAGTCTCAATACAGACATGTTCAAATGTTGGGCCTTGCATAACAAAAAAATGACTCAAAATCAAGGGGAAATTGTACACTGAAGAATGTCATTGATGGTTGGCAGAATATTGGTGATATTTCAAAGCCATATTCTGCATTACATCACCATGACCAACTTGGACTCAAGCATAAAGAAGCAGCTCAGTCCTGCTAACCAAGTGTTTGTTATATCTTGGGATTAATATCAGGGATCAGGCCTGTGTTGAACACTGAATGGACTCTTCTACAGAAACTTAGAGTACTGAATGACGATACATGGTAGAAGAGCTACTGTTTACATTACCAAAGTTGCTGTAAAACAGAGATGATTGCAGTAGTTTGTCTCCCCAGAAAGGGCTATTGGATGATTTGAAAAAGTGAACGACCTTATAAAACCTTGATTAGTTTCTCTTCAGAAGAGAGCACCAAGTTTCTAACAGTATCAAGCATATTGGTATTTCAAACAAAATACATGTCAGTAAAGCAAAGCACCCTGATTTCCAGGGGGGAAAGTCTAGATATAAAAATTAACATATTTGGAAGGAAGATTAAAGAAAGTCTGTTTTCAGTTTTCTCTTCTTTGCTGGGAAAGGAAGGTATCCCTTAGAGAAAACTAACAATTGAACCACAACCTGTCCTTCTCATGGAAAGGGTGAGGAATGACACCTACCCCAACCCTAAAGCCGGTGCACTTGCTGTCTGGGGTTTGCCATTTATCTCCCTATGTCACACATGTGGGTCAACTATGAAGGCATGATTTCTACCACATAGTCTTTTAAGACTTTGAGGTCAAAAAAATTACTTCCATAAGCACAGCATGAGAATAAGTAAAGTTTTTCCTCTTTGGACCCAGCTTTATTTGTGGTTGTAGTTGGTAGGTTGCCCAAACTTCCTTTCTTCAGAGAAATGTTGACAGTAATTCCAGGTAATAAATATTCTATGAGATGGCCATTTGAGATGAACTCCATGCATCAGTTTCTAAAATAAAAATAATAATAATTGCTTTTGCTTGTTGCCATAAATTTAAATAATGTTTCAGCATAATTTTCTTACTCAAGGTGACATTAGTGATAAACCTGGGTTGGATGCTCTGTAAATATTAATAACATATCAAAATGTGTGATTTGTCAGTCAATATTGCTACAAAATTGGCCTGAAAATGGAATACCTAAATAAACACAATACGTGCCCAGATTGATTAAAAGAAAGAAGAAAATTATTAATATACAATTGCTTTTTAAATGTCTTTGCATTATGTGGTTGAATAACCATTGTTGGTATTGCAGAATACCAACACGTTTTAGTGTCATTAATAAGTACCTTATTTTCAAGGAGAGATTTTAAGAAAATGCAACCCAGTCATGTTTTAATTTGTATAACTAACACACATTACATTTATAAGCTGGGGATGATACATGTTAAAATAATAATGGGTCTGGAAGGTTTGCTTTTAAAATGAAAAATGAAAAATTATAAAGCAGAATTTTAAATCCACTAAATGTAACACTATATTCCAAGCACATACATATGCTAGACAAAATATGCTTAGAATAAGTAAATATCTATGCAACTCAAACTTTCTGAGCAACAGAGAGAAGATACAAATTAAAATATCTGTAGGGAGTCAAGATGGCTTATGGATGATCTAGTCCAATCTGCAAAGATGACTGAGTTCTTCCCATGTTTTATTGGCAACTGGAGAGCAGTTCCTTAGTGTAGCGAGAGTCTAGAACCACACTCCATTTCAGTAAATCGTGATTATTAGAATGCTGTCCAACTAAGGCACTGATTCTAGCCAGTCATTTCCATGCAAGTGAATATGTAAATGACTCTAAAACTCTCCCAGCAATAACATAATAACATAGAAGAAAAGGACAAGTCATATTAAAGGGCTGAAGGAAGCAGTTGTCTATAATTATAAAAATCAGTGCTCATAAATGACATTCCTATTATTAGAAAAAGAACTAATGTAGTGTGTTACATTGCATAGAGACTGAATAGGGGAAAATATAAAAGTGATTTCAGAATTAATGAATGAAATGAAAAGTAAAATTTGTCAGGTAAATTGATAATTTACATTGTTTACTAACAAATAGCCATACATTGTAATAATAATAGGATTAATTTTATTAAATTGTAAAATTTTTGTGTGCATGTATGGAAAATTTTTACCCATGTGTTTGCATGTGGGTGAAGATACATTATGTATGTATGTCCCCATGCCTATAGAGGCTTCATGCTTATGCTGGGCATCTGGCTGAGTTGCACTTTGCATTATTTATTCAGACAAGGTTTCTTGAACCTATAAGTCATTGACTCTTCTAGCCATGACTTCCTGGGTATTCCCTTCTCTTTATCTACCTCCCAAATGCTGAGATTAGCAAAGCTCCCATGTTGGCTGTTTTTCCTTGGATTCTGGGTTGAAATTCCATTCCTCACTGTTGCTTCTGAAGCACTGTATTCAGTGAGCCACATCTCTAGACCCTTCTATATTGTAATATAGGAAAATTTATGAAATAATGAGTAGGTGGTGGAGAAGGGGGTCCTTAACATGGAACAGAGTGAAAGAACTCTGTTCTTTTGTTTGGGATGAAGATATAATACCAACTACATTTAGAAGCACACTTTCAAACTGAATAAAAACAAAATAATGAGAAGACAGACACTACTTGAATCAATGAAGAAGATAGTTAACTCCTGAAAAATGTTTAAAATCTATGAATAAACAAATCATAGAAGAGGAAATGTTCATTATATATCACTATTGAATATTTTTTAAAAGATGTAAACTCTATGGTGACGATTAAGATATTCAACAAAGTAACTATGGGGCAAGTTCAGTTCAGGCACCCACTCCTCTGCTGCCCGAGTACCTAGCTGGGAGATCCCTGTGAATACCTGGGATCCCCTCTAGAG
>JAQHUG010000067.1:1414824-1428329 GCA_028555095.1 Dicrostonyx torquatus | reverse complement strand
AATAATAATAATAATAATAATAATAATAATAATAAAAGATGTAAACTCGAGATAAAAATAAACAGATACCATAGTTCCAAGATGATAAAGACAAAATTAGTATGTACTGTGATCAATCTTAGTGATTTGTTCAGTAGGTTACTCTTGGTTACTGTTGAACAACTAACCATGCTGATCCTGGCTTCATTTATTAAATTTTTTGTAAAGGACAGGCAATCAGGTTCATCTGATCACTTAAGATTTTGAGATTCTTTGTGATAGATGTTTAGCTTATACTTAATTAATATGGAATTTGGATAGTAGAAGTCAGGTCATGTCAAAAAGAAATATATTAAATATAATTGGCTACATTCACAGAAAGCAAATAACCAGGGCTTAGAAAACAAGCTAAAGAAATGGTTGTATGTCAGACAGAGCTCTCCTCTCAATCAGAGAACCATAACCTACAGGTCTATCTGTGCAACTAACTAAGATTTGGGTTACATGCAATGGGGACAGTACAGGCAAGGCAATTAGAAACTCTAATACATCCATGAAACCTATTGCTTTACGATCACTACTGCTATGGTTAAACACCATGACCAAAGCAAACTGGGGAGTAAAGGGTTTATTTGGCTCAAACTCATTTCATTATCATATTCATCATCAAAGGAAGTCAGAACAGGAACTCAAACAGGGCTTGAACCTGGAGCCAGGAGCTGTTGCAGAGGTCATGGAGGAATGCTACACATAGTTTGCTCAGCCTGCTTTCTTATAGAACTCAAGAGCTCCAGCCTAGGGATGGTTCCACCCATGATGCCTGGGCCTTCCCACATCAATCACTAGTTAAGAAATTATTATCTTACAAACTTGCCTACAGCCCAATCTTATGGAATCATTTTCTCAATTTAGGATCTCTTCTCACAGATGACCCTAGCTTGTGTCAAATTGAGACATAAATGAGCCAGACACCTACTTTCCTCTAACAATCTAGACTTTTGTAGCCAAAATTATTGTCTTATTTGAGCCACTGTTGTTTTGTGATATATTGTTATGTCAATGACCCTGTATACCAGTAACACACATTACAAACACAATCTACAATCGTTAACATCAAGTTAAGAGTTTGCCAAAGCATGAGAACAGGGGAGTAGCTCAGTTGTAGAGTGTTTGCTTTGCATGTGAGGCCCTTAGTTTGATACCTAAAATAGAAGAAAGTGGAGAAGATGAAAATGGTATGATGGGTAACTCTGTTGAGGAAAATACAAATAGGAACAATAGAGTAAAATAAGAAAATCTTACGGCATACCCTTTGTATATTAGTTATATTCTCATGACTGTGACAAAATAGCCTAAGAAGAACAAGTTAAGATGCAAAGAGCTATTTTGTCTTACAATTTCAGAGGGAAATAGTCCATCATGGTGGGATGATAATGCAGCAGGCAGGAAAGGCATGGAAGGAGGAGCAGGAGCCGGACTGATCACACTGGAATCCACAATCAGGAAGCAGAGGATGAACAAGGGTGAAGGTGGGACACAGTGTTTCAAGGTCTGTCCACACTGGCCCACTTTCTCCACAAGGTATTTCTTCCTAATAGTTCCAGATCTTCCAAGACAGTGCCACCAGCCGGGTAGTTCAAATCTATGAGCCCGTGGGAGACGTTTCACATCAAACCATCATTTTCTTTAGTCACAGATATTATAACTGAATACAAAATTAATACTATTTTCATGGCCCCATTCAATCCATAAGTGTTGAACAAAACCAAGGTGTTAGAACACATATACTGTATTTAGAAATTTAAACAGTTTCATCTACTTTGGAAAGTAATTCACTTTATCTAGAATCATTTAAAATATACACATTTCATGGTGCAATAAGTTAGGCGTTTAGATAAGTGTATCCCTTATTGTGTCGTTTATAAAATTATAACATGAAATCTGAACATAGTTTGAATTTGCATTAAACATGAATGCATGCATATGATCCAGGGTTTATTGCATGTAATACAATAAATTGTGCATATGCACTTGTATAAGCAAATAGACATGGAAAGAAACCATGGTATTAAATGATAACAGCAAGTTCAGATGGAAAAAAGTAAGTGCAATACTTACAGTAAATGGTTGATCACAGACACAAACTACATGTGTTGTCAAGGCTACAAAGATTATTGTAATTCTACCACATCTATTTTCTAAAGAGAAAAAAAAGAGAACAGCTCTGACTGTGAGAGAAATGTAGACATTATGCTCATTATGTTTTTATGGGTAAAGACAAGGTATGATGAAATGTGAGCTGCCACCAGTACAGGGTGATGTAAAACATGAACATTGTTTATAATACTATTTTCCAATTTTAACTGCTTATTTCAAATTATAACATTGACCACTTTGGTAAATATTTTGAGGGTCATCATTAGAAACTCCCACATTTTATTTAGAAAGCAGAAATACCACTTTGATTAACACCAAAATTCAAACTCCTGTGCATAGAATTTTCTTTTGAGTACTCAGAATCCTAAATATCCATGTTTTATGGCTTTTGCCTTCGTGGCCACAGGAGACCTAACTTCTAACTTATGAACAAGTGCAGCTTGAGCGTCCTTCCTCCCTTCCATCCTTCCTTTGATCTGTCCTTCCTTCTTTTCATTTCTTTCCACACTGCGGAGTATATTGTTAATTTTAAAATTTGATCACTCCCTAGAAGTGAAACTGTAGTCTTTTTTCTACAGAAGCCCCAGGAGTACTGAGGGAGGAGCCCAGGGTTGCACTGAAAGTAAAAGCGATGAGTGTTTAAGGCCAGGAGAGATGAGGCTCACAGACCTCAGGAAGATTAGAAAATGGAAGATACAACAGGGGACTTCTCAAAAAGGAGCACATTATTTATAGCTCTAGAAGGCTCGTTGAAGAAATCAAGCAGATGGCGGAGACGGCATAGACAGAAAGGCAGTAAGGCTTGTCTGTGTCCTGTCAGATAAATCACATAAGATCTTGAAAGCAACATTATTTAGAATTTAGGTGATGAACAGAGACCCTATACCTTAGGTTGGGAATGAAAACAACCATATCAATAACCTTCAATACTGGATATTGATTATTTTCTAGGGTTGGTCCCAGTTACAACTGGCAACTTTATGCAACTCTGACAGTCAGGAACCTGGAGAGCTAGAATTCTACAATAGATCTCCCCCATTTCAGAATAGATTTTGCTTGTTAGTTTGGTTGACTGTTTTTTATTTTTTCCACTGACTATGGCCCTGGTTCATGAAGAAGAGTCACACTTGCAGAGTGTCTGCTATGTGCTGCAAAAGGGTGTGTGCCCTTGAGCTTATTCTTTACATCTACTCATTGCCATCCAACTAAAGGTTCGGGTGCCAAGAATTAAACTGATTTTGTAAAGATCTCACAGTGGTCACATCTGTGTGCTCATGTGTAGATACAAACTCAGATTTGAAGGTCTTTGAATTCAGTGTTGCTTTGATTGGCACTGCCTACCAAGCAGCCAGAGTGTTCCTGTCTCCAGTAGTATCAAACATATTCTGAGAAAAAGTGCAGCTAAAATAGAATAGTAACAACTTACTCTGTCTTCCAGTTTGACATAGTAGCCACTCGAGAGCTGAGAGCCTGATCTATTCTTTTGGAAAATGAAGTCTTAGGATAGTTACTTGGACAATGATGAAACGGGTACTATATGAGTAAAGAAAAAAGATGTCAAAGAAAGCAAGGACAGATGGAGGAATGGAAGGAGGAAGGGAAAGAGGGACAATGTGACCAAAGACAAGCATGACTGTGTCCAGCAATGGAAGTTGTGCTTCACTCCTTGCATTTCTATGTGACTGTCCCAGAGGACACGGGATGATTATACCAACTACTTAGATTAACCATAAATACCAGGTGCAACTCTGTGGTAGACATTTCTCTGTGTTGCTGAGGTAAAAGATAAGCTTGAGGCTCGTTCAGTTGTGAAACTGCTGAAGGGGAAAAAACAAATTCCACCCCTTAATTCATACTCATATACACACTCAACACCAGTTAGCTCGGTGGAATAAGTGGTTTGCTGGTAGGACTTTAACCCTTTTGTCAATGTTGCCTGTTGCTCTCAAAGTCTTAGAGATGTTAAATAACTTTAGGTGGGGGGGTATCAAATTATCTCTAATGGCTAAGTTTACAGTGAAATCAAACTACGTAAAGGAAAATTAAATATTATGACTGTGATTTTAGAGTATGTAGTATAGTTAAAAATTAAAACCAGTATATATTTTCAGATTTGGTTGCAACTGTGCAATGGCTTAGATATTGATGTTGAAAAATTATTGAGGTCAAGAGCCTATATTTAAGCCTAGCCTTCTGGAGAAAGCAATGTTCCAGATTTAAGACCCCAAGAACGTACATTTGACCGAAGGCTAAAGCCAGGCTAATCCTCATATACTTCCTGTTCTGAAAGGTTCAGCTTTCTTAACAGACGAACTTCTCTCAAGGAAGCTGCTGTGCACAGAAAGAATACAGAGCATTCAGCTTCATGCTAAGATGGAACAAGTTTCAAGTTTTAGGGTGCTGTCATTTTACTGAGTGGACTGAGGGCACTAATTTGGGGGGCATTTACAAATAAATACACATTCACATACACATGTATAATTTACATACATGTGTATTAAGGGCATTCATTTTCATGAGAAAGTTGTACACATATATGCATACCTATTTGTCTCATAAGCATGCACAATAAACACACACACACACACATATATACATATATGTATATACACACATTAAGGACATTATTTTCATTGGGAAATTACACACACACACACTTTATTTGAAAATGCTTTCAGGCTCTTTTGAATAATTTTACTAATCACAAATTTATATATTTTTTGCAATGCTTCTGAATATGACTTTCTTCAATATGCCTTTTTCTTGCCTAGCGTTATGCCTTCAAGAAGAGAACCAGTTACTATTTTGAAGGCTGCTGTGGATGGCCAAGAGAGTGAGGGAAGTCTGTGCTGAATGGCTTTTTAAAAAATGTATGGAGACATCTTGCTTTCCTGTAGCAACTGGCTTTCGGGAAAAGAAGCATGTATCTAAATTTACCTGACTGGTTTCCAATGAGACTTGCTTGTCTCAGACTCCACTTTGCCAGGAGAGGAGTCCCAGTCATACCATGGAAATGCAGACAAACAACAGTTCTTCATTTTGCACAAAGGAGAGAGAGGGGGTCCAACTTGAGCGAGATTCCTATGAAGCCCCCCAGGTAGTCCAAAGTCAATGTCAGATCCTAAAGACTGCTCTATGGTGGGTCAGGAGACCCATTTCATGTGGTTGAGGGGTGATGACAAATATCAAGACACTGGCTTTTAGATGGATACCTTGTGAAAACCCAAGCAGGAGCTGCTTATCTCAGCTTGAACAACATTCAGCCAAATCCTCAAGAAGGTTCGTCCTGAAAGCTTCAAGGCCCTCAAGGCACAGCTTGTGCCCTCAGAGAAGCCTCTGAACTGGAAGCACATGCCAAATGCTACCTTGGATGAGGCACTTATAAATAATTTTAATAATATCATTTATGGCAAACTTACAAAAGGCTTTTTCACATGGGTGTCCAGGGAATCGGCTATTCATAATCATAAATTAATTGGGAATTGCTTCCTCTAAAGCAGCTGTGTTTGCAGATCCAGGACCCAACCTCCCCTCTCTTCTCTTCTGCTGCAAGGGATGTGAGCTATAGAACATAATGTGCCGTAAGTGTTCACAGACACAAAGCAAGGCAGTCCCCGGGCTGGATGGGCTCCAGTTCTTATGAGCTATCCACAGCAAAGCTGCAGCGTTAAATATGACAAAGCTCTGCCATGCACAGCAGCCGTGATCGCAGAGGGCCCTTCGCAGCTGACCTTCGCATGAACTTAATTACAATCAGCAAGAGAAAAATGCTAGGCCTTTCATATGACATAATGGAGTTCCTCTAATTTGTTTACCAGCAGTGCCCAGCAAGGACCTGCTCCCCAAAGAAGGCTTTGGTGTGCAGAAATGAATCCAGGAAACCACATACAGAGAGTACGGCAGATTAGAATGCAAGCCGTGCATAATACAAAGGGGGCAAGGGTCCAGGGAGATAATTCCCCCTGCATTCTGCTGTCATATTGGGGGCTACTGCCTAACTAGGTATTATTCATTCATTCCATAGTATGTATGAAACCTTCTAATTAGAGATGGCAATAGGCAACGGAAGTTCATGACTATTTGGGTCTTGAAGGGACGTTGAGTGATTGATGAATAATTTGAATATAAAATCATCACTTTTAATATTGAAATTTGTAAGATACTTTTTAACTCAAGGGAAAGGGTAATATTTTTTCTTTAATATCTCCTGATCTAAAACCAAGTCCAACACACAACCACAAAGAAGCTAATAATTAGAAACCAACATATTCAAACACTATCCTTGAATGCCCCCGAGGTCAATTACTAATCAGACACACACAATACAGAGCAGACTAGGCAGTTCTCTGGCTGCCAGTCCCAAATGAACCTGGCTGGGGTCTATGTTGTTTTGTTTTCTTTTTTCAAATCGGCTGTACAAAACAGTTACATTGTCCCAGTGAGGTGTGTGACATTATGATGAAGAGACACAGTGCAGAGATAAATGCTTCCCCAACTAGTAAAAGGCAAGCAAAATCATCATACTCCGGACCCTTTACACTGGTCCAGGGCTCTTTCTATGGATAATCTCGGGCCACTGTAATATAGGGTAATACTCCTTGAACCACTGGATCATTAAGAATTTTTAAAATTTCACTTCTTAATGTATTGCTACAATAAAACAAATTACAAAGGAATAATTACTAAACACGGTAGTTAATAAAATAAAATGAAAAATTAAGGTTGAATATTTTAATAATTAGTAGATTTTCATCATTAAAATTTCTGTCTTAAGCAGTTATGGAGGTTTTCAAAAGCATTTATTCAATTTCTGTTCTTTTCTTTTATCACAAACTGACATCTTTCCACAGACCATGCTTTTAAATAAAACTGCCCTGAGTCTAACACAGTCATTTAATATCTTCATCTTTTTCCCATTCTTTAAACCAATGATTGGCAAGCTTTTTCCAGTGAGATCCAGATAGAAAATATGTTTGGCTTGCAGGGCATATGGTCTGTTAGCTCTGCAGCCAGAAAGCATCCATAAGCAACATGCCAATGAGTGACCTGGCTGTGTAACAATAAAACTTTATTCACAAAGGCCAGCCGCAGGTCAGACTTGCCTGCTGCATAGTAGTCCACTGCCCTGGATTTGATGATTGCAGCAGAATTTCCAACATATCCTCAACATCTCATTACAGATAGCAGAACATATTTTCCAAGGAGAATATTTAAAAATGCTTTACATATCCTTTATGTATTTTGATTGTGAACATGAAGTACATGAAATTTTGTAGGATATATGCACTGAGAAAGTGTTAGACATGCTTTCCCCAGGATCCCTGTGCATTTATCAAATCATATTTGCTAGCTTGCCCTTTGTTCTCATGGACTGTGTGCTCCTGAGACTGACTACGATCTCCTCTGGTTCTCTTGGTTATTCTCAATTCCCAACAAAGAACTTGTGTGTGTGTGTGTGTGTGTGTGTGTGTGTGTGTGTGTGTGTGTGTAGTATACCTTTCTGTTTCATATTATAAAATGTAAAGAGAATGCACTTAGCCAAATCACATATCCCCAGACAGTTGCTAAACATAACTGAGACTGTAAATGCAGAAAGGTTTCTAATCTTTGTATAATTATGCAAATGAGATGATATTAGTATGTGTGAAGAGGATAGATATATATTGAAAATGATATGCATTGGACAGGATATCCTGTTAATGGTAGGAGTGTTAAGGAGGTCACAGTAGAGAACTAAGGCTACCTACGGTCACCTTAGGAAGTGCTGGCTGGTGAATCAGAGACTGAACTGGCAACAGTGTGATTTCAGGCAGTTTGACAGAGACACGGAGACCAACCCGCCCGTGAGTGCACAAGAGGACAGACTCTCATGCCTGGCTCTGTCCAGGTGCTCCATGAAGGTGTAGTTTCCTTTTTACTGGCTGAATCTTCTATTTGCAACACCTCATATCCTTTTCAGCTCTCAATGCATGCATTTTTGATGGATTAATCAATGAATAAAACATGAAAACATGCTCCATGCTATCTGCAAGGGTTCAATAAGTATTGATTGAGTGAATGGGCACATGTATCCTAGGAACAGGCTTCCATGTGCTAGTTCAGCTCTGAAATTGTTTCCGTTTCATCTGGCCACTTCTGGGTTTCCCTCCAAAGGAGAATTTTTCATGTGTACTTTACTGCCTTAGCACCTTTGACAGTTCTGTCTTCTATATTTCACTAACTCTAGGCAATATTTTGATTTTCAAGTCCAGTTTTAATGTTTGCTCCATGTCTCCCTCTAATGTCCTAGTTTCAAGCACTTATAATAATAATGCCTCAGAATCCCAACATTTCTCTATGTTTCATATTTTTAGGTGTTTATTGTTAAGAATTTCATGTAAGGTATTTCGATCTATTCTTTTTCCTTACACAACCCCTCTCACACTGCTCTGTTTACTCACACAGCTTTGTGTCTTTCTCTCTTTAAAAACTCAAAACAAATACAATAAAATACAAGTTCCATTTGTATTGGCTCCCTACTCTTGAGCATGGGTCAGCTCTGGACTGTGGTGGATATACCCAGTGTCACGCCATAGAAGAAAACTGAGATTTGCCTTCCTAGAAACTGTTGATTGCAACTAGCCTTTTGGTTAGTGCTGGGACTTGGTGTTTATGTTCTTTTCTCTCTTCTGGCACTTTTATCATCTGGTCTAAGCTTATGCAGGTCTTTTACATGTTGTCATAGTCTCTGCAGTCATATATGCCTCAGCCGTGTTGCATTTTGAAACCGATATTTCCTTGAAGTTGTTCACAGCATCTTGTTCTTCACAATCAAGCTACTTCCCCTTCCACACAGACTTCTGAGATTTGGGAGGTGGCCTATGACAGAAATATTTATTTGTGACTTTGTGCTCAAGTCTTTCACTCTCTGTGCATTGTCTAGTGTGGGTCTCTGTGTTAATTTCATCTACTACAAGAAGAGGCCTCTCTGATGAAAGCTGAATAATTCACTGACCTATGGATATAGAAATATGTCTTTAGTCATCATTTTACTGCTATGTTTATTCAGTAGAATAATCTTAGTAGCGTTTCCCCTAAAGTCCTTGATCTTGTCCTCATTAGCAGTGTCAGGTAGGGGTTCCATCTCATGGAGCAGACCTTAAATCCAATCAAAGTAATACCACTATTGCACAAGTCGGCATATCTTATAGGCATGCTGTTATTACAGGTAGCAGGATTCGTATCTGGGTAAAATTGGTGATTGCTTTTATTCTTCAGTAGCATACACATCACCTTCCCGTACTGTGAATGCTATTCACTAGGGGTTCAGTACTACTTAATATCTCCATGTTCTAGGACATAAGTGTGTGTTATCTTCAGCAACAGGGTCTTACCATCCAGTTGTGGAGGTTAACTTATGAGTTTGGTAGTAGTTTTTTACAGTTTGAGCCGTTTATAGAACTCCTTCAGCCAGTGACTCAAAACTATATAACCACTTCTTGGTACTGCAGGTTTTACTTAATAGGATATGATATTTAGCTGGGGTAGCATCTCCTCCATGTATGATAATTCTGTTTAAATATCTTTATTATATTTGTATTTTATGAATATTATACAGTAGTGAGTTTCCACATGACTTTGAAAGAATTTTGGTGTTAGTTATCTCTCCGCTTTTCTCTACCTTTCCCTCCCAAAATAAATTCATTTCAATTTCCTGCTCTCATTTCCCTTTTATCCCTTTAAAACACTATATTCTATCCCATCTTTCTTGGGCAAACTCTCTCCTCATCCCAGGTCCCTTACTATCTACCCAATCTCTGGATATTATAAATGAAACACACATATCTAAAGCTTAAAACTAATATCCACTTATAAGAGGAAACACACCATATCTGTCTTTCTGGGTGTGTGTTATTTCACTTAGGATGGTTATTTCTAGCTCTATCCATTTATCTGTAAATTTTATGATCACAATTTTAACAGATGAATAATATTCAATATGCTAATTATCATATTTAATTACCCATCCATCAGTTGATGAACATCTGGACTGTTTACAATTTCCAGTTCTTATGAATAGAATAATAGTGAATGTGGATGAGCAGGTATCTCTCTAGTAAGATGTGCAGTGTCTTGGGTATATGCCCAAGAATAGTAATGTTGGGTCCTGGGGTAGATCCGTTTTCATCTTTTTAAAGAAAGCTGATTTCTATAATGAGACTATCAGTTTGCTTTCCCATCAGCAATGAATAACTGTTCCTCTTTCCCTGCATTCTCTCTATCATCTGTTCTCATTTATTAAATTATTCTTTGACATTCTGACTGAAATATGATGAAATATAAAGTAGTTTTAATTTGCATCGGATACACAGATGACTAAGGATGTTGACCATGTTTAATTGTTTCTCAGTCTTTTGTGTTTCACCTTTTGAGAGTTGTGTGTTTATGTCTATAACCCATTTTAAAAATTATTTGTTTATTCATGTGCAGCCTTTTAGTTCTTTTCCTATCATAGGTATGAACCTTCTGTCAGACATATACTTAGTAAAGATTTTTGATGTTCTGTAGGCCACTTTTGCACTTAAATGATGGTATCTTTTGTTGTATGGAAGATTTTAATTTCATGCAGTACTATTTATTAATACTTGGTCTTAGTGCCTGCGTGATCAGTGTCCTTTTCAGAAAGTCCTTTCCTGTGCTGATGAAGTCAGGTGTGCTCTTTACAACTCTTCTAATTTAAAAAAAAAAACTATGTTTACCAGAGAGTTCACCTACCATGGTCGAAGAGACCTCTATGACTGAAAGTGTCACTTGTGCTCATGCTTCTCAAAATCTTCCTTCCATGAAACTTTTCTGAACCTCACCATTGAGAGATTTTCTTTAAAATATGTTCCAGAGTTTGTCTCCCTCTCAAAGACTGTGCTTTAATGTTTATAACCATTGATATGCGACCCCCAGTATCTGACTATGAGCATCAGCCATCGGCTCTGCCTTACTAACTCTTTCATAGTATCAACAAGGCGATATGTGTTTCTTGGATGACAAAAGAGGAGGATGTTGAATCTTTAGTGAAACTAAAGGATTTCACAAAAAAGTAAGGCTTCTCCTATTTCTCTCATCTTCCCATGCATTCTTGCCTGATCTGCTATTATGAATGTCTGCACTTTGAATAGATCACCTACCAGCCAAATTAGTTCCCAGTAGACTCTAGGAAATTCACCAGAAACCGGGGCTTACCAACCGCTGAGAAAACTTGAAGATTTAAGAATAGTTCTATATGTGTATTTGAAAATCCCAAATTAATTCTTGGTATATACAGTTGCCTGTGCTTCTGCCTCATATTTGTGGACTAGAAAATATAACCAGTTAAAGACTCATATCTATAGATCACATCCCCATTTCTAGGACAAGTCCAGCCTCAGTCCTCTAGGTAATATTTACCCTGGTATTCTCTGCCCTAGAAGGTGGATATGTGGGCGATAATAGCATGCAACAGTATTACAGATAGTGTTAATGAATACAACTAACCCGCTGAGACTCTATCCTTTTAGAACGGTAGTTCTTCTTTTTCAGTACTTCCAAGTACATCCACATACGTCATTGCACACAGGAATGGTGAACTGGAATTTGTTCTCTCCTACACTATTGCCTGTGGGGGCAAGGCCAGCTCACCTCTCATATATTACCTCACCATCCATTTTCTGTGATTTTGTTGGGAACACAGAAGTAAAAGAGGATTTTGAGAAAACAAGGTAGGATGACACAAAATATGTTTTGATTCATTAAAGTCTTTTCTTAAAACTGTCTAAATCTATCTCAAAGAGTTCTTTGAAAGCAAAAGTACTTTTTTTTTTCTAATTTTACACTCTAGCATAGACTAGTTTGGATGTTAAAAGATTACTTGCATATATATATATATATATATATCTTTATTCTTACTTATTTTATTGGCATATTGTCATTTAACTGGGTATATCACTAAGAAAGATTAAATATTTCATTTTTTACTTTTAGAAACTGAAATTTGTGGGCTGGGGCTGTAACTCAGTGATCTAATGTGCTTAGTTGCCCAGTGTGTACATTGGTTCCTGGGCTTAATTCTTAGCAATAAAAAAGGCAAATAATAAAGGCAAAGCAAATAATAAATAGCCTTGCTCCACTCCTCCTCTTCTCCCCCTCCCCAAATAAAAGTACTGAGGAATCTGAGTTGAGCAGAAGTACCTGGTAATGACTCTCTTTCTGGCAAGTTTGGCATCTAGAAGAAAAGAAAGATGAAGGGTGGGCTGAATCTAAGAGAACAGATGGTCTGTGGTGATGCCTACAAGAGACATGCTCAGGAAGAATTGTAAAACTGTTCCTACTCTCTTTTTCCTCTGAACAGAGAACATGTACACAAGAGTACAGTGTGGGTTGAACTGAAAGGATTGCTTAGGGAAAGAGGTTGGCAGTTCCTTCCTCAGAAGAGTGCTAGACAATGAACTTGGTTTCTTTTGAAACCAGAACCTGGCCTCTACTTTGCATATAGGTGGGCAGACAAGGAAACTCATCATACAAGGAAGTTATGATGAGTCTGTAAGCATCACTCATAGTCTGTCCTGTCTTCCAGGTATTATTTCTAATCTGTAAGATGTAGTTGTTGAATATTTGCTTATAGTCAAAGCTTTTAAATTTATATTTGCTGCAATTATATGATTTAACCCTAAAGTTGGCCCTCAACTAACATTATAGGTAACAGCTATATAAAGTTTTAGATAATATATGACATATCAAGTCAAATACCGGGGTTGGAATTCTGTAATTTGAGTTTTGATAAGACCTCTAAGTGGCTGTAATTGAAATCAAATGTTATTAAGTACAGTAGCAGGATTTAGAGATAGGGGCTCTGAGTTAAAGTATTGGTCACTCATTTAGTAGTGGTATACCATGGTCAGATTTCTCACACTGAGAGAAGAATCATGGCTCATGTTATTGATGTGATCAAATGAAATAATGTACTTATAAATGCTGAAACAACAGCACAAAAAATATTTTAAGTGATGTCTGTGTATGGGAGAGAGAAAGAAATAAATAGAGAAAAAGAATAGGAGTAGAGACCAAGACAGAGAGAGGCAACCGTAACTATTTCTTCATCTGAGAAACACAATGTTCCATCCTATTACTCCATATTTTCCAACATCCCTTGCACCATTAATTGATTCCTAATGACTGGCTCTCGACGATGATTGTGAGCACAAGCAACAAGGGTCTTTTCCAGTCACCTTCAAGAAAGGAAAGGACAATGTAGAACCTCCACTTTCTTTTTTTATTTTCTTGGCCAAATCTTCATTTTATTGACATTTATTAAAGCTCTACATTTTTCTCTGCTCCCCTCCCTGCCTCTCCCTTCCCCC
>JAQHUG010000067.1:1367005-1403475 GCA_028555095.1 Dicrostonyx torquatus | reverse complement strand
TGTCTCTGTCTTCTGAGAGCTGGGATTAAAGGTGCAAGCCACCACTGCCTGGCACTAAATTTATTTCATACTTTACTTATTTTTAAAAATATTTTAAGGTATACTCAAAGGATAGAAAGAGCACTTTGCTCAAAAGGAAGCTAAGTAATTGCAATGTATCAATAAAAGAAGAATTAGGTTTAAGGTATCTCCTTTCCCAGTGACTCTGTGAACAATATAGAAGCAAGCAAAGAAATACTGAAAGAGCCATAGCCTGGGGAAGATTGCTAGAAAACAGTGTCTGAATATGACAGGGCCATTGAACTCATGAATTCACAGAAGCCATAGTATTTACCGGCACAGGATGAAGTCAGCCAACAGTCCAGCTCTGGTTTGTGAGGAGCTCATGAGGCCCACCCCTGGCACAGGAGCTATTGTCTGTATGGTTATAAGAAAAGAGAAGTCAGATTTCTTCAGGAGTGTGACCTGAACTCTGGTGGGTGGTCCAACACCCATGAGTATCTGTAGAGCTCTAAATATATAGATTGGGTTATAATACAAAAATAAAAACACAACATGAAATAGAGAACTTGGCATTTGGAAAGAGATGTGGAAGATTGACCTAAGAGGAATTGGAGTAAGGATGAATAGGATACAAATACACTGTGTAAAAGTATGAAATTGTCAAAGAATAAAATAAAAATATATTTAAACTATTTTCTAGGATGAAGGTCGTTTTATATTGACAAAAGATATATATTTATTCAAAGAACATAGTATTTTTAAATGATTATATTCCAATTAATCAATATACAAACTCTGTGAAACAAAAGCTTAAATGAGTATAAGGAAAGATATACAAACCCAAATTGTAGCTTGATATTCCAATTCCAATATCCCTCTGGCTGTTATTGTGAGAACATGAGACCATGTAGAAGCAAAATCATCAGGGTGTATATTACTTAGACCACAGTGTGAACAAATACCTATTGACATTTGCTGCGTACTCCAAGCAACAGTAGAATACACATGCTTTGCAAGGGCATACGAAATATTTACCAAATAAACTGTATTCTAGATCATAAAAATGCCTCAATAAATTGAAAAGGATTCAAGTCACAAAAAGTATGTTTTCCTTCACCCAGTAGAATTGAATTAGAAATCAATAACAGAAAGTTCTCTAGAAAATCCACAGGTATTTCAAAACTATATAAAATACTTATAAATAATCCAGGAACCAACGAAGGAAAAGGGAAAGGAGAGCATATTTTGAACTTAGGGGGAAATGAAAATACGGCATATCAAAACCCGGAGATGTTCCAAGAGCAGTCATTTAGTAGAAAACTTTTAGCACAAAAGGCGAAAAGATGAAGAATGCCTTCAAATCAGTGACCTCAGCTTCTGCCAATGGCCTTGGTAAATAAAGAAGAGAAAATTAAACCCAAAGCAGGATAAAGGAAATTATAAAGACCCGAGGTGAATTCATTGGAATAAATGAGGGGAGGAAGACAGAGAAAACCAATTATAGCAAAGGTTGATTCTTTAAAGTCAATAACTCTGACAACACTCATGACAAGCAATAGAACATTAAAGAGCTGGTATAAATTATCAATGTCTGGAGTAACTGAGTTGGTGTCATTGCATGGGAATATATGAGTTAGACACACGTGGATTAACTTGAATATTTATATTACAAGAACATATGTTTAATGACACAATCCATTGAAGTTCATTAAAGAAAAATTAGTAACCAGTATCAACTAATAAGTTGAATTTACAAGGTTTTATCTTTATGTGGATCTATCTGTGCCTTTGTTTACGTGTAAACATGTGCTTGCAGATGAAAGAGGCCCACAGGGTCCAGAAGATGGTTACCAATTCCCCCAAACCTAGAGTTAGAGGCAGTTGTGTGATGCCTACCATGGGTGCTGAATGAAGTGTGAGCCTCTGGAAGAACAGCACGGGTTCTTAACAATCAAGCCCCTGAATTTATCCTTAAACTTTTGAAAGAAAAGAAAATTATGGGCTAGATGAATTCACTGATAAATTCTTTCAACTAATTAAGGAAGAAGTGAAATTTATACTAAATGACCATTGTTGACTAAGTTTTTTATAAAAAGGGTCAGTAAGAAGCATCCACAATCTATTAAGATAAAAATCAAAATGATTGGCTCTTAGCATTTCAAAGTTGCATCAGCCCCTGAAATAGTGAAAAATGATAAAATAAAAGTCATTCAAGGGCTGGTGATGTTGCTCTGTATTAGAGCTACATACTTGCTTTGCTTGTGAAAAGTCCTTGGTTTGATTCTCAAAACCACAAAAAAATAGTAGTTGGAGAAGAAGGAATTAGTTGTCTTCATTAATCTGCAAAAACAATACTTACGCAAAAATTGTGGTGAAATCTACAAAAGATTCTGAAATTTACTAAATTTGAGTTATCAAATTTATAGGTTCCATGATAATACAGAAAAATTATTTTCCATATAAGAGTATCAAATCATTGAAAATAGAGTAGATATTTTATTACCATTGAAATTAAATATATAATAACAAAACTTGAAAACTATGTATTAAGAGCTTCACATGAAACTATAAAGACACAAAGAGACACTGAGTAAATAAATAAACAGAAAGATATGAAGTACAAAGTTCAAGGGTAGAAAGACTCAGAAGTTGTAAAATGTTAATCCCCCAATTTGATTTATAAATTCAATGAGCTATAATATAATCCTTGCACACTTTTTAGATAATGATAAGCCGATTATAAAATTCATATGGAAATGTGAAAAACTTAGACTATCCAAACAACTTTGAAAGAGAATAAAGTCAGAATTCAAGACTTATGATGAAAATAATCAGAATAGCAGGCTAGTAACACAAAAGACAAATAAATAAAAATGAAATTGTGTACAAAGAAATTGATACACACATATATAGATAATACCCTATTTTGCAAAAGTATTAGACCTTTTAGTGGAGGAAGATTAATCTTCTATTTAAATGATATTGGAAAACTGAAAGTAAAATGTTTAAAAATAAAATAAGAAAATCAAATTTTAAAATTTTCTACCTCCTGTAAGTTATCCTTAGGGGAAGGGAAAACCAACTATTGGTAATATTTGTTAAATCATATCTCATGTAGCACCCATAAATTATCCTCCACATAATTGAATATGAGACCAGATAAGTGATTTAAACAGAATCTACAACAAAGACATCATATTGGTATATAAAATGTGATTAACTTATTTGCCATGAGGAAGAAACAACTTGAAGTAGAGAAAAATCACAATGAGATACTAACATATACCTATGTAGAATGGATAAATTTAAGGCTGATCATACCAAGTATGGGTGAGAGAAGAGATGAAGTAACTAGAATTGCCAACAGTATTGATAGAATATAATAGGTAGAATCACTCTTGGTGATGGCTTGGCAGCTTCTTACTAATATAGACTGGATGCTTTTTCTCCAAAATCTGTGTTGTAGCTTAGTGCACCATGTGGCAGTCTTTGAGATCGAATTTTTGAGATATAATTAATTCATGAAGGTAGAAACCTTATGATTTTGATTAGTGCCTCAAAGAAGAGAAACTACAAGCCTACTCTTGTTTCTCTGTACTGGGTGGAATGGTGGTATAAGCCATCTGGACAAGAAGAGGCCGTCACCAGACTCTGAATCTGTGCATGCAAATTTTGGAATTCCCAACACTGAGTACCGTGAGAAGGTCTTTGTCAACTACTCATTATGTAATGTATTAGCACGTTTATCTTGCTAAGCTACATATCCAGTGAATAATTTAACTATTATGAGCCAATGAACCAACCATTTTGTTATTAGATATTAATCATACATATGTATATATGACTCCACACAAAGAGACATTTCCTATGAGCAAGAATTTTAATTACCTCTTTCAATGACTTATAAATATAGTCACAGCTGAGCAGATATTAAAATGTTCTAATGGCAACAAGATGTTTCTATGAGTAAAGGTACTTGCTGCCAAGAATGACAAGCTGAATTTGAACCTCAGAACCCACAAGTTGGAAGAAAGAACTGATTCTTGTAAGTTGTCCTCTGATCTCTTGTGTATGTGTGATGTGGGATTTCCCTCTGTATGCTGTGAATACCATTGGTTAACAAATAAACCTGCTTTGGGCCTATTGCAGTGAAGAATAGGAAAAGGTGAGAATTCCAAGCAGATAGAGGAGGAGAGAGTAGGCAGAGTCAGAGAGAATCCAGGAAGCCGTAGCAGGACAATGATGCCAGATGTCCTGAGGAAACTTACTGTTAGGACACACCCATGTGGCTATACGCAGAATAATAAAAATGGATTAATTTAAGATAAAGAGCTAGCCAATAAGAAGCGTGTGCTAATAGGTCAAGCAGTGTTGCAATAACACAGTTTCTGTGTGATTATTTCAGGTCTGGGTGGCTAGGAAATAAACAAGCGGCCTCCAACAATGTGTGCATGTGTGTGTGTGTGTGTGTGTGTGTGTGCGTGTGCACGCACATGTGTTCACAATAGTGCGTGTGTGCCTGTGTACTTATGCACATGCCTGTGGATATTTCAGGCTGATGTAAGGCATCATTCTGCATCACTCTGCATTTTAAAATTATGGCAGAATCTCTCACTAAACCAATAGTTCACTGTTAGACTCTCTACCTTGATACCTTTGGGTTTCCCGCCCTATTTTCATATACGGTCTAGGTATCCATATTCTGAGTTTCCTGGGCTTGGTCATGTCCCTAGATCTTGTAGTCTTCCTTCTTGTGAACTGGGAGATGGAGATAGGAGTTTAAATGAGATCTCTGGAACGACAGGTAGTTAGATGAAGGCGAAGGTGCTACCCAGAATATGTCCTTCATCACTTTAGTGGTTAGGGCGAGGGAACTGGTGCTTTACCCTTGACCACAGCACATGGAAAAATAAAGCAGGGAGGGAAGGGAGGCATGGAGGGTGGGAGGGGAGAGAGAGAGATACACACAGAGAGAGACCGACAAACTATTATACATTTGTGTATTATTTAGTGTCAGCGGGAACTTCCTATACAGAATGGCAATTTATAAGCTGATTTATGTACTTCTGTTATGAAGCTAGGATACTGGAGAGAAAGAACAGCAGGAAGATGATATATTCAGAGGCAGATTCTCATTATTAATGAGAAGAAAAGAAGGGTCACTTTTCAAATATGGAGAGGAAATGCTTGCTATCCTCCAAAATAATACATTCAATATGTTTAGGCTTGTAGAGCTCACATGCTATTGTCTCACAAAGTTAATTATGTGCTTACTATCAGCCAAAAATATGATGTGGGCACTGCAAAGGGTTATAGATAGAGGTTAGATTTAAATAAGAAAAGTGGCCGTAGGATCCTGGGATGTGGCCAGCCCATGGTGTTTTTAATCCTCTACCAGAGAGCTGCTGTATTGTGCTTATTTCAAGAATAATGGAAATAATAAGAATAGATCTTTTTCCTGTTGATCTTTGTGCTGACCCAGTGCCACTGAAAGTAGTGCCCCTAGAGATTGGACACCCTGGGATCCCCCTGTCTTTTGTGGTGACTCCATATAGAAAGCATCCAGCAACTTGAGTTTGGATCAGCATTGCAACTAATGCTGAAGGGGTGTACGGAAGTGCACTGTTCTATCTAGAAGGTAGAACTACTTAAGGCACATGGAAAATCATGGAAGAATCGTTGACTTGGATGCCTTGCCCTGTTCCTCATTGTGTACATTAATTATGTTAAAACACATGATGAAGAGCTTACATTTTAAGCATTTCATAAATCAACTAAAATAAGGTTTTCTTATTTTGCTACAAGTATTACAATTTTATGGAGCAATGCATGTAATTAAGGGCAATGAAGTAACTAGCTGAATTTAGGCTGATTGAGAAAAGTTTCAAGTGCCCAGAGAAGCCATCTTCAGTTCTTAATAGAGTCATCCCTTAGACGTCCATAATTCCAAACTGTAAAGTATATGTACTTTAATAAGTATGCAGAAATAACTAGAAAATATAACCTGAATCATCTCCCTATTCTTCAGATATGTGTATGTCTAGAGAGTAGATAGCAATTTCCTACCAAGTGTGGCAATGTTAATGAAGAGAAAGCATTGCATAAACTTATGATGGCCTCAAATAAATGAATTAATCAGCTCAATTTTCTAAAAAAAAATTGTTTTGTCATTGCAGGTACCAGAAATATCATTTAAGTTCCTTTAAGAGAGAGGACATTTGCGGCAGAAAATATGGCATCTAGAAAATAATACAATTTTCCTTTCTAATCTAACACACACACACATAGACACAGACACACACACATACACACACACACAGAGAGAAAGAAGTAGTTACTTCATTCAACATTATTGTGGGATAAACCTTATTGATATCTTGAGGGAATAAATTTATGTCTATTAACTGTTTCTCTGATATTCTATGATGTGGCTTGTAACGGAATGATCTTTTGAATCACCCAGAAGTTTGGAAGATCTTAAATAAGGGCATAGAAGCTTTTTCTTTAATGTGAGTATTTGGAAATAATAGAGGCTAATAAAAATAACATAGTGGTACAGGGAAACGTCACATGTTCCAAGTCACCAAGCCACCCTACTTGCACAGATTCATTAGCCTCCATATGAGTTTTGCTCTTGAATGCCTTTATAGAAACGCACACAATGAAATGGAATGTACCTGCGCCTTATTATACAAGTCTCCGGAACATAAATAATGCAGAAGGCCTGTTTCTTGCAAAAAAGATGTTGTGTTAGAGAAAGAAAACTGTAAACAGATTTCTAGTGATAGGCATTGTATGTGTTGCAGACAGCACCAAGCTTTAAAGCCTGTGCAGAAGTAAATGTGGATGTGTGTGAGCACAAGGCCCGTTAACAACGCTGGCTTTGTGACACCTCCACCTGCCTCATGAATCTCTACAGAATCTGTAATGTGAATACTCTTTGTTCATGATATTGTATACACGCTTCCCCGGAAAAATTAATAAGGCTGCTTCGAATCCACAGACCTATTTGCATGCTTCCCCCCTACCAGTTAGCTTTTGATTTTCCTCTCTATCTCTATCTATGGGGCAGAGCTGAATACTTTCTGTGCCAAGTCTCAAATCAACCTTTCCCATGACTGTTTTTCATGCCTTCCGGAACTTGTAATTTGGGCATTCAGTGCTTTTGGCTCCTAAGAAGGTTTTATATCGTTGTTGCTTTTAAAGACAAAATATGTGTGTGTCAAATTATCTTGATAAAACATTGCTAAAGGGTTAATGGAAACAGAATCCTCTAAAGATAATTAGGATTACAACCAAGAGCTTTCGAGGAAAGTACAACTAACTCTTCAAGAGTATAATATTAAGCCAAATCTAATTTAGTGACTGTTGAATGGATAAATATCCAACTCCAAAACACCCGATTCATTTTCCTTACTTCTGGGATTCTGAGAACTCAATGAGAAGCACACTTAACTTGGCAGCTCCTTCCTGAGCTGACATAATTGAAGTTTTTGAGGCATGGGCAAACACAGCTGAACTTGTTAAGGTTATGTCTCTCCTACTCTCTCCCTTTCTCTCTCCCTCCTCTTAAGCAGTTTCTACTGTATATAATTATTTAATCATGTTTATAAGGCCATTATTTATTAGCTCATAATTTCATGGCTTGGATTAGTCATCCCATTATCGTTTCAGCAGGAGATGCATCATTTCTGCAGGAGAGAATATTTAGCACTTACAAATCTCATGTTCCTTGGCCTATCCATAGATATTTTAAAATGGCCCTTCCTTTCATAAAATCTTGTATTCTCCTCATAATGGTAGAGACCTCCTGGGGTCAGAGAACAATTCATGCATACTTCCTTATCTTTCAAGCTGGAAGACTATGAAAGCTTCTGCCCTTTTGACCCAGGAAATAATTTTAGTACCACAGTGACAAGAGAAAATGGTTCGGAAAGATACAGTCCAAACCTTTAATTGTCTTAAAAGGGTTTATAAGAAACGACAGCAGAGTATTTGCATTTTAAACCCCCGCCCAGAAAAGTATTTTCTGTTGGAACAGAATAACAAACGACAAATTGCTTGTGACAGAACGCACACAAGCTTTAGCTGCAGAAGCACTGAGTGCAGACAATTTGAACTAAAGGAAAGTTGCCCTGATCCACACTGATTGTTCATACCAATCCTACACGCACATGCACTTCACACAGACAAAGTGCTGTCTCTATACTGGGCATGGATAGCTGGAGAGAAAGGTAGCAAGTATTTTAAAAGTCATCTATGTGGATTTGCATTTACTGTCTCAAATATGTGTGGTTTGTCATTTTTGAAGAGGTTTCTGGGCTTGACTCAATAATTACCATTTGAGTGATTAGGAAGAACATAATAGAAAGTTTGTTTTATATTTTTGTTTTTGGTGTTTTGAGACAGAGTTTTTCTATAGCTTTGGAGCCTGACCTGTAATTAGCTCTTGTAGACCAGACTGACCTCAAACTCACAGATTTGCCTACCTCTGCCACCACTGCCCGGCTTCATAATAACGAGTTTGTACTCACACTTATGGGCCACTACAGAGTCTAGCCTGGGACTGGTTACCACATTTATTCTCAAGTTATTTCCCCAACTCTTTTCCAAATTTTATCTCTCCATGTCCTACATGTGTAATGTATTCAATTCATTCCCACCTTTCTTTCCCTGTTCCAACTCCACCTATGATGCCCCAATTCTCTCAAATAAGCCACCCTTCTCAAATTATTATTGCTACATACACTTTCATACTTCTTATTACTTCTTGGTATTCTTGGGGAAAGGATTACTTTCATTTTGGAAAATATAATGAATAAAATTAGTATATAGGAGATGATTATTTCTGAGATTTATGTACTGTTGTAATGATAAAAAAAATATCCTGGAAAAAGCAACAAAGAAAAGGAAAGGCTCATTTAAGCTCCCACATTCAAGTTAAAGTCCATCGCAGCAAAGAAATTTAAAGGACAGGAATTTGAGTGATTGCTCATGCCACATCCACAACCGCAATAAATGTACACATGCTTCCTTCAGGGCGCTCTCTACTTCTCATTCATTCCGTGGCCCAGATGCTGTAAACATTCAGGATGGGTCATCCCATATCAGTTAACCCAGTGAAGAGAATCTCTCACAGGTCTGTTCACAGGCCAACCTGATGGAGACAATGTCTCACTGAGGCCCTCTTCTGTGACTCCAGATAACGTCAAGTTGACATTTTATATATGCCAGCACAGGTTGGCTGGAAACCCTAAGATAATTTCACTCAGATAAGCAATTCTGACTTCTGAGAGAAAAGAGAAGGGATTTGTACTCAGGGTGTAAGCAAGAAGGTACTTTCCAAGAATGTAATGGATCTCAGGAGAATAGAGAAAAGTAGAAATTGAGGTTTATTCACAAGACAAATTCCCCAGAAAGATACTATTTTCTAGTTGATTTCCTTTGGACAAGAACAATGGTTCTTAACATATGTGTCATGACCTTTTTGGTAGGTCAAATAACCTTTTCACAGGGGTCACATATCAGATATTTATTATGATTCATAACAGTAGCAAAATTACAGTTATGAAGTAGCAATGAAATAGTTGTAGGTTTTGGGGGGTCATTACAACATAAGAAACTCCATCAAGACGTCCCAGCATTAGGATGGTTGAGAACCACTGGACTAGAAGTCTAGTTTTGTTTTAGAATATTTCTCAGTAATTGCTATCTCTTTCTGTTACCCAAATTTTATAATAATCCCAGCATTTCCACAGAATTATGTAAACATTATTGTGTGGAATAAATGCCAGTAACTCAGTGGCATTTACTACAGTGTATTCCATTTACTTCTTCCTTATTCTGAAAGTCTGTGAGGATGCCTGCATCACTTTGGGGGTGCTGTCAACACTAGTAAGTCCAAAACAGAATATTTCACGATTAAGAAGAGCAGTGCTGGAATGCGGTTCAGACTCGAAAGCAGAAGCAAGTCACTCTTTCTTAAATACCTTTGTGGTAGTAGTTTGAATGGAATTGACTCCCATAATCGCATAGGGAGCAGTGCTTTTAGGAGCTGGGCTTAGTTGGAGTGGGTATGACCTTGTTGGAGGAAATGTGTTACTGTGGGGGCGGGTTTTGAGTTTTCCTATGCTTAGGATGCCACAGAGTGTCTCAGTTAATTTCCTGTTGCTTGCAAGATGTATCAATCTCAGCTCCAGTACCATGTCTGCCTGCATGGTATAATGCTCCCCTAATGATGATAATGGACTGAACCTTTGAAGTAAGCAAGTCACCCCAACTAAAGGTTTTCCTTATAAGAGTTGCTGTGGTCGTGGTGTCTCTACACGGCAATAGAAACCTCGACAAAGACAGCCTTACAAGAAATTCATTCTCCCAGAAAGGGAAGCCATCACCAGTTTTAGACTTAAGGAGAAGAGACAACAAGCTTAGCTTTTATTAAAGACATGTTATAGGCATGATAACTCTGATTACTGCCTTTGCGAAATACTGAGATATGAAGGTGAGCTTTCCTTTAAAAGATGTCCCAAGACTGTGTTTTTCTGGGATCTGCTCTCATTTTTGGTATCAGCTTTCAGACTCTCTTTGTTCCTAATAGGAAGACATGAACTCTTGAGATTCCTCTCTTTACTAGTAATGTATGGGATAGAATAAAAGAGAAGGCCAGTAACAGTGAGATAGAAACACCTAAGTTCAAGGGATAGCCTATGCCAATGGACAGATAAGATATTAACACAGAATGCTTTCCTCTGGGAAGTCAGCTCTAGGTGCTGCAAGCTTTCATAGTGTCCCCTACTTGGTTTTTTTGAATCCTGGTTTATGGACTCTATCAGTTTTCTGACTAATCTGTTTGAGAAAATGTTCTGAAATTTTGAGGATTTATCCTGTTCATAACATTATTTAGCTTCATCATTTATTTTAAGAAGCTTGTGTTATGTTTTTACTTCAACAAATGGATGTACATTAGTTTTTAATTTCTATTCCTTTCAGAGGAAAAGGAAGGTATCACAAAAGCAGGGTTTTTTTTTTTTTTAACATTTTCCTGTTTCCATTTCTTTCCTAATAAGCTCACTCCCTCAGCATAACTAACCTAGTGTCCCAATTTCTGCACACTGGGATCATAGAAGGCTCTCTAAGCCCTCCCATTTCTGGGCTTAACTAAAAGTTCAACCACCTATAGTGTGTGTGTGTGTGTTTTTGTTATATGAACACATGTATGTGCAGGTGCGTATGCCTGTGTACACATGTGGAGGCCAGAGAAGGAAGCAGGGTATCTTACTTCTATCCTTTTCCAAATAATGCCCTTGAGGCAAGGTCTCTCACAGAAGTTGCAACTTGCCATTTCATCTAGGCTGACAGGCCAGCGAGCCTCAGCAGTTCTTGTCCACCTCCTCTCCACACAAATAGTGTTGATGTCATAGGTATGGCTGTGGCACACCCAGCTTCTCACGTGGTTCAGGAGAGCTGAATGCAGGTTCCTACGTTTGTACACAAATGCTTTAGCTACAGATCCATCTTCCTAGGTAGCACATTGGTCTTAATGAGAAGTGGATTATAAAGAGAGTGCCCTTGTGGCTGCGTGTGACTGTGGTAACTTCTCTCCCTGCTTTCTGTTAGCCCTGAAGAAGTTCAAGCAACTATGGGTGGACATTTCTAGGAAACTGAATCAAACTAACATTTACCTCCTTTAAATTGTTTAGGGGAAATATAATGATCACAGTTATGCAAAAGTAAGTGATATACTACTTCATTTTGAAAGGTGAATGAGTCAATTTTTGTCATCTCTAATCATCCCAGAGGGTTACAATTAAATATAAATAAAAATGTAGCACAGACTTTTCCCCTTGGGGTTTTATTACATTCTGACTGTCCTCTTATTATCAGCCCACACTGAGCAACGATGTGATGTATTAACACGAAAATTAGAGTTCTGTAAGTAAATTCACTTACCTACTCTAAAACAAACAAGAACCATATCCTTACCAATAAGAACTAGCTAATTTCTAAACACTACTATAAAACAATTCTGCAAATGTTTTTAAGTTGAACTCTTCTCTTAGTTGTTGCTTTCTTTTGAACAATGGGATCTTTCCATGTTTCTGACCATTTTTCCCAGAGGGAACTGTTTGTTCAATATTGGGATTTAGGTTTGGTCGGTTAGAAGTTGTGTGAGTTCCTATAAAACCTTTTAAGCCCCAAGGAAGGGGGCCAATGCTCAACCCAATTCTGGGCATTCTTTCAATAAAAATGAAACCGGGTGATCATTGAGAGGAGGAAATAAGCTACAGCTGGAGGCTGCCTGACCAGAGACTCACTGCTGGGCCAAAGAGATTACTTCCTTGTGCACTAAGGAAACTAAAGAGTGCTTTCTGGAGCTTCCCGCAGTTGGCATCTGTGGCCTCAGAAGTTGGGGTTGGTAGGAGCACACTGCTCTTTTGTCTGAAAAGCATCTTAGTGGACAGTTTTCCAGGTGGTTTAATCTCTCTTGATGACAAAGACCACACAACAGAAGGGAGAGTAGTAGTTCTCTGTAGCTGAGTAGTAGGTCTTTTTCCCCCGGAGATGGAAGCAAGTAAGGTTCTTCGAAAGAGAGGGAAACCTGGGAGATAGAAGAAGCCACTGATGGCAGAACAGATTAAAGCTGGTTGGCTTGTGCAAAAATTCTATCTCCATATTCAATGGAATTTGATGTGATTGTGCTTCTCGGTCTCAGAGTATTCACTTTGGGCTTTAGCTTTATTAGTTAACTTCAAACTTTCAGATGTGGCATATTAGTCATAGTGGAATTATGCTAATTTCCTTTAGGAAATAAAGAAGGGATGTCTCTCCCTGAAGCAGCAGGAGCCACGCAGAAGGTTTATGTGGTTAGGGCACCACCACAGCTAAAGATTTTCCCATTCTCACGTACCTAAGAAGGAAGCTGGATTTTCTACTCTCTAGTTATAAAGAAGAAATTCTTAAGGAATCAGAAGTGACAGTGTTTGCTTGATCCTAAAAGTCAAAATGATTCAATTCTTTATTTTCTATAAAGGTCTTCAATAAGCAAAATCTACCCCAAGGTTGTCATGGCCGAGCATATATGTGACTATGTCTCTCTCTAGATGTGGAAAGAATGCTGAAGTTATTACTTTTGAAATTTCTAGGCTGAAGCATGAAGAATGGCATGATATCTAGACATGATTCTCAAAGGATGCTGCATTTGAAAACACTGATGAACGTAATTGGGGGAAGATAATAGTGAAGTAATAATGCCACTGTCTCCAGGTAATGCTACTGTTACTCAGTGTCACAGCATACATACGGATGTGATCGAAGATGACATAAAAATGGCCAACAATAAAAAGACTTTCTGGGAAAATCTCAGGAAAACATTCACCTGATCCTTCCTAAGACACTCTGTTATTTAAGTGGGCAAAGTATAGCTTTTCTGGCGCTCCATCCAAACTCCCTAGATAGATGTTCTACTCAGATGTTTTATTTTATACATATTATTATAAAATTCTATCTATTACAAACTATAATATATGAGACTTTCTCACTATTATGCTGAATGGACCAATTTTGAAAGCATTAATTTTTAAAAAAAATACATATATGGGTGTTTTGTCTGTGCATCACGTGCATGTCTGGTACCTACTGAGGTCAGAAGAGGGCATTAGATGCCCTGAAACTGTATTTACAGACAGTTGCCATCTCAGTGCTGTGGCTTGAATCTGCTTTTTTTCTGGAAGACAAGGAAGACAATCAGTGCTCTTAACAGCTGAGACATTTCTCCACATCTCCTCTCTCTTTTCTTAGACTGTACTTTAATACTTATTTGTGTGTGTGTGTGTGTGTGTGTGTGTGTGTGTGTACTTGTGACTCAAGGAGAACAGAAGAGGACATTGGATCCTCTAGAGCTAGTTTTATAGGCACTTGTGGAACCCTGGGTCTGGATGTAGACAATGAGAACAGATATCTCATCTTCTAGAAGAGTAGCCAGTGTTCTTAGCCACATAGCCATCTCTTTAGCCCCCATAAACAATTATCTTATTTTGTACTTCCCTTTATATTTGTGTGTTTTAAGAGTGTTACCAACAGTCCAATTTCTTGTATTGATGTCAATGGCTTTTTCATGTGTTCATACAGAGTTTTAATACAGTTTATCTTGCTAATTTCTTTAAAGTCACTGAAATGTTAGAAGGAAACATTACAACTGGTATACTCCTTAATTAGCGCATCATCCCCAATGCCTTGTAAGATGCATGTGAGATGAATTTATTCTGTAGGGAGGTCATGAATGTATTTGTTTCCTAATGTGACTATAAAAAGTACCTCTATTTTAGTGTCTTAATCCAATACAAATAAATTACCGTACTGTTCCAGGTACCAAATGGCTCAAGTGGTTCAGCAGATCTGTCTTTCCTTGGGAGACTCTTGTTGAAAATCCCTTGCTGTTTCTATCTTCTCTAGAGTGCTTGTCCTCTTGCAACATTTTCAGAAGCAGTTATGGCATCTTCAGGTCAAGTCCACCTTGACCTCTACTTCTCGGATCATATCTTCTTCCTTTACCTCCTGTCTCCATTTCATAAAAGTTGATATACTCTCTTACGTTTGCAGCGATGAAACATTTTTATATGTTAGTCTCAGTATCCTTGACTAGTTATATTAGTAGAATACCTTTAGCAATACAAAGCAATACAGTCACAGATTCCAGTCATCAGGAGATGCATATCTTTGGGGATAGTTATTCTCTGTACTTTAGAACATTCTTGTGGATATAAGAGCATTAACTGAGACTGGCAGGGAAGGAAAAAAAATCCTACTATGCTATGCTATTAAACTCAAAAATTCTCCACGGAGCATCTCCAGGTCTAGCAAGTCAATTTGTCTCATGAAATGGTTAGTTCCTCCAATCAGAATAATGTCAGGAAATAAGACATTACTTGGAAAACCACTGCTTTCTCTATAGCCTTGAAAGATTCCTATGATGGAGCTAGCAAGATGACTCAGTGGTGGAGAGTAGTTCTGGTTCTTAAGAGGACCCAGTTTGATCCTCATCTCCCACATGACAGCCTGCAACTGCCCATAACTCCAGTTCCTGGGCGTCCATTGACCTCCTATGGCATCCAAGGGCACTGGGCATACACAGAAGGTACAGACATACAATCAAACAAGCATGTGTACATATAAAAATAAAATAAATAATCTAAAAGACAGACAGTTTCCTATATAGATTATTTTGCCATATCACTTTTTTTTTTTTGGTGCATCTTTGCGAGTGCAGAGCCAATTAATGTTAAAGTACTATTGTCAGATGGAGCTTTTCAGGCCTGATGATTTTGGACAGCATTTTGTATCTTAGTACTCCAAAGACTCTGGAGTTGCTCAGTGAGTAATTTTAGAGAGCTAATAACCTCGTAATTAGATAAATAATTGATACAGTTCAATTATATGCTCCTGTACAACTTTATTAATATTCAGATTTGAGTGCTAGATGCCTTTCTGCCCTTTACCTACCTTGGAGAAAACATAATCCTCCATAGGTTTAGCAGAACGTGCTGGAGAACCCATGCCAGAGCCCAGGATATGTAAATTAGCCATCTTGTTTCAAGGCATTAGCATCTGTTGTGCTTAATTATTAACAAGATGGCCAGTGTTTGCTATGAGAAAGTGGGACCAAGTGAATGGGTTGGAGTTCCTGTTATTTTATTTCAATTTATTATTCAAGGACCTTCAGCCAATTGAGAAGTGTTGTCTAAAGCTGGGTAGAAGTGTGCTGCTATCGGTGCTCTGTCTGTGTGTCTGGGCTGTATATGAATGTTGGGGGGACACTGGTGGTTTGTCACTGCTGAACCAGACGGTATTTAACAAGGTACCATTAACAAGCCATTAACTTGTTTTGATTATAATAATAAATGAAGGTATTTTGTGAGTATAAATAGTAATATTATTAACTATCACAATGTGAATAAAATAATATGAATGTGTTTCATTCATGAACAAGGTATTATGGAAGTTGCAAGCTACAAAAAATAGTTATATGCCTGTAGAAGGTGGTAGGAATGCAGAGATATTTATTATCTTGCATATTTTCTATTTAAGTTACTTTCTTAGGATCATATATAAACTAAGACATGTAACCAATCATACTCTTTATCAGTTCAAAATCTAATTAACTGATTTTCTGGATGTTCTGTTATCATTTTTCAATTCCAGCTAATATTTTTCTAAATAAACAACTACTTAAATATGACTGGTTGAACTAACTGGTCACCTAACACAGAACTTGGCTTTATTTATTTTAAAATTCTTGTACATCATTTTATACTCAAAACTACTTCTATGTGATTAATTGAAATTTTATTTAAGGGTTCCATAATCCACCCTTTTTATATACGTCTCTGTGTGTGTGTGTGTGCGTGTGTGTGTGTGCGTGCGCGTGCCTGCGCATCTGTGTATAATGTGATGGACACATAGACAGATAGATAGAGCTTAATTAATTAGTCAATTAACATATTCATAAAGCAACTCTCATAAATGAATAAAAATGTCATAGGTCTTGAGTTCCTGAGGATTTGAAAAAGAAATCAACACTTGTTTCCTGGGCTTTGCAGAAAAACTACATCAGAAATAAAATGTCTTTCCACTCTGTAAGTTCAAATTATAATAGCCCAAAGTGATCTAATTACACTGTTGCTGATTTAAATTAAATAACTCTGAGTAATAGCTAGACTTCTGATACTTCTCTAGAACTTTCAGCTGTTCTTAGGCAAAGGTTTGAAATGCTTGGAGTGTATTTCATGATCCCACAAACACAAATGTAAGTGTTTAAGTAGCCGTTTCTCTGCTTTACAACAGAAACTAGTAACTATGCTGGCCTGAGTAAGGTCAGGATTTAAGCACTAAAATAAAGTTATCTGAAGGAGATGGCATAAACAATGTCCAAAAAAACAGGAAGATGAAAGAGAGAAAATTTCCCACGAGCTGCTATCATAGGGCACTTCCCAGAATGCCATTCCTTGAATTTGACATTCAATTAAAATGGTGCAGTAAAATGGTGTACATTATTTTTGGTGTCTGAGCACTGTAGATGTCATCTTAACAAACAAATCTGTGGGAAAGATCAATACACCCTGATTAGGAACAAGTTGGTCGGTTCAAGGAGACATGGGCATGCAAAGGAGAGGCTTGTTAACAAAAGTCCCTGAGCGAAGGGCTGTGCTGCCCCATTGGTTGGGAACACTTAAGATAATCAGGAGTGAAGATTCTCCCTGACTACTCATTTGAACTTCTAATTAACCCAATGCTTCCTGATTAGTCGGTGCTCTCTAAAGCCATGAGAGAAAACATAAGGCATGAGAGGTCAGGATGTAGATGGAGACATTGTGACTGAACCATAGGAACACCTGGTTAAAACCTTAGGCAAGTTGGCTGAGACAGAAACCTGCCAGGTGTGGTTATGACTACTGGTTTCTAAGCGAGACTTTGACATAAAGCAGACATATTGATGGAGGTGGAAGGCATAGAAGCTAACTCCACTAATGAGGTCTGAAACTTCCATCTTGTAAAATCCCACCATCCGGTCTTTCTACTTCCGGTCCTCTTGGCTTATTTATTCATTTATTTATTTTTGCATTAACATTTAAAGGACAATTTGAAAAATGTTCATTTTTTTCAAGTAGCTCGAGACTCTAGTCATCTGAATAGTTACATGTGAATAAAGTCTCATCTTCTGCCTCGGAAGGTTTTCACTTCTTCCCCGCCCCTTGCCCCACACGATGCTAGGGACTGAACCCAATACTTTATGATAGATAAACAAGCATTGTACCACTGAACTACGTCCCTGACCCTTGATCCGTGACATTTGGGAAGGAGCTATGTAAGTCAAGTGTCAACTTCCATGTTCTCAGCTGTGACAGATTTGGGAACCAGTTGTCTCAAGCAATTCCTAAGCAAGCAGTGTGTCAAACTTAGAATCATTGTTTTTTACTATTTTCATGTTTCCAGGCTTCTCCTAGGGACCTTGAAATTTTTCTATAAATTTGTAACATGGAGAAGCCCCTGATCTTTCTACTCTCCATGTAAGAAGGACACCATTATCCTTCAACGAATTGTGATGAATGAGTAAGGTTACCTGAAAACACTTTATGACCAGAATTGTGCAGCTGAAATATTTTGTACATTTACTATGACTTTATACTTCTATAATACGAACAATAACAACCACAGTGCTTCCCCCACTCACACACACATGCACAAAGATGTGACTTCAAAACATCAAAAATTCAGAACAGATTGCATATCCAATGAGGAAAAACGATTAGAAACACAAGACTAATCCTGTAATAGAGCTACGTCACATCAACCTTGATGGTAAAACTTGAAGTGTGAAACTCTACCTCCCACAAGCAGAAATTGGGAAGGAATCTGCATTCTGTGGAGTCATAAAGTACGTCTATTATTTAAAAACAAAGCAGTCTTGCATTGAGTTACTATGGGTATTCTAGTGAATTCCACCAAATAATGTCGCTGAAGCAAAAGAAAAAGTTTTAGTTTTATCATTTTTATTAGTTTTTATTTTAACACTTGTATTAGTTTTCTGAGAGTTCCCAAAATGAATTTGGCCATAGTTGCGCCTTCTTCCCATTCCTACCAGATCTAACACTCTTCCCCACACATACAACTTTGTGTCCTTTTCCTTTTTTACCTTAAAAAAAAAATCCCTCAATGACAGTTTGTCCTGCTGGTATTCTCTTGGATAAGGTTCTCTCACTGGAAATTAGACAGCTGGCCTGGAGTTAGATGTTTGAATAAAACTGATACTCCTCCTCCTAGGTGCTATCAATTGCTAATAGCTCCTTAGCTACTCTGTGGTCTCAGAGTCTTTCTCTCTGCCCCGCCCCCACCCTTTCTGTCCTGATTCATGAGCCTTGGGTGAGGGGTTATAATATAGATGTCCCATTCAGGGTTGAACATTCTTCAGTCCCTTAATCTCTGCATCTGGATCAGGTGTGGGTCTTCATGTTAATTGTCATGTCCTCCAAGGAAAGATTCACAGATGTGAACTGACCTAAACAGTAATCTATGGATATAATGATGGCTTTCGGAGTTGGTTCAAAACTATTTACATTTAACAGAGTAGTAGCAGTCAGATCTTCCCCCAGAACCTATAACTTGGTCACAATAAGAGCTCTGGTTATGGGCTTCAACTTGTGGAGAGAGCCTTAAGTCCAATTATAAAATGGTTAAGTACTGCCATGGCATATATTCCACTAGGACACCGGTAGGCAGGTCTCGCCAGGCCAGGCATAGTTGTAGCTTGCAGACTTCATAGCTGGGTAGGGTAGATGATTTTTTTTGTCTCTCCCCTGTACTGTACATGAAAGCTAACAGTATAGGCGAGGCTTCCAGATCAGTAGAAACACAGATTTTGACAGATTACATTTGATTGATTAATTTCCTAGGCTGGTTGATCTAGAGAGGCCTACTGGAGACGTTTAGATAGACCTTCTGGAGAAGCTGCAAGGTGAAGACAAAACAAGGTATTTGTGACCAGGGATGATGATGATCCAAGCTCAAGTCTATGGGGGAAAAATAAGCAAGCTTGTGTTACAGAAACAAGAGAGGGCAAGCACATGGCAAACAGACTCAAGAACAGAGGGTTGATTTGATTGGCAAATGTGTCTGAAAAAAAAAATTCCGCCTACCAGGTGGATTGGAGGAGTCAGGACAGAATTGCAGACTTCAGGATTTATCTCGGATTAGAATACCACATGAAAGTGTATACCTTCATTCATCAGAGAGGACCTTCAGACTCTTGAATTAAAGTCGAAATAAAGGTATGTATTAAATCTAAACAACATGTAAGCATTTATTTGGTTTGATAGTGGCTTTAAAAGCATAACAGATTTTAAAGGAGCTTCCCCATTCGAACCTAAACTATGTTCCTGGTTTGTGAACATGAAGATGAAATCCTGGGACTCATTGTCTATGGTTTTGTTTATAAGTAGGGTAATGTCTATTTTGGTACTTGTATAAAATTGTAGTTTTATGAGTGCTATAGCCCTAAACTTGGGAGTTTATGTTTGGTAATCTCAGATGCAAGCTACACCTAAATCATAACCTTTGAAATGCTAAGAATTCCAGTGTGAAAACATGATGGTTTTTTTTTTTCAGAGTGTCATCTGGAATTGTTTTATGCTTCTCAGAGCAAAGTAAAAATATAAAGAGATCAACACTTAGCTGATAATCTGTCAGCTTCCAGACAAACATTTTAACTGATTTACACCTGTTCTTCCTCTAGAATAGCTATAGTTATTTGATATATCTCTTCTCCAACTGATCAGTAATAGCTTGGGGAACATTCCTTTAGCTGTATGCAAATTGTGCAGGAAACATGGAAAGTCTGGCAATGCCCAGAGCGAGTTCTGTTATGAATATAAGCTGTAGAAATACTGAGCTATTCATCAGGCAAGAGGCACTCCACAGGCTTAGGAGTAATGGATTGACCGAATTACAGAGCGATGTGGGGATATTTGTATGATACAAGACCCCTGATATTCAATAATTGATCAAAAATAGCCTGATAGGAGACAAATCAGAAATCAATCATGGCTTCGTTGCTTGGATACATGGTAATAGTTCCATTTAAAGTACTTGCTTTGCAAAATTTCTGAGAGAGGGAAAATAGGATTTAAAATTAGGCTGTTAGTTGCTGATGTAGTAGATTGAGATAAAAAAATCAAGATAACTTATTTCTATATTTTTGAGGAAACAGCCTTTAAACTATGCTGATTTGTGGGTCATTAAGATAATTTTAGACTTTTACTCCTGGACATGTATGAAGAAATGTAAGAATATAAAAATATCACTTTCCAATGACATAGTTGAAGGTAAAGAAACATTGTAACTGTAGCTGAGACTATTTGAATCATGAGCTATAGTATATTTGAGAAAAACTTAAAATAAGCTCCATCCATTCCTATTCATTGTTAAGCTGTCTAAGAACCCTTTCAGGAGACAGAGAGATGTCCTTTAAATATGAGTTCAGAATTGTATTAATTTCTACACCTGATTAACATTGTTCAAGATACTTAATGGTTCATATAATTTTCCTTATGTATAAAATATGTTAGCAATCATCTCCAGAATACCTGAAGTGATTAAATGAGGTAATATAATTGTAGTATTTACCCAGAATCTGGACATATATATCTAAAAAATTAATATCAAAGGTTAGAATCTTACCATGTCATACATGAGACAAACATAACTGTAAATAATTAGCTGGGGGTCATACTTGTATAATCCTGGGAGTTTCCCCTTCACAAGGTTTTCCTCTGACCCTGGAAATCCTCCCTCTTCCAATCATCTCTTTTAGTACTCTTCCCCTGGCAGGGATCTTCTCTCCAACAAGATCCTTCATATGGTCCATTTCCACCCACCCCCAGCATACCCAGAAAATCTCTTCTCTTTCCTCTTCCCTAGAAGCTCCATGTGTGACCCCATGGGCCCTCCTTATTACCTAGCCCCTCTGGGTCTGTGGATTATGGCATGGTTATGTTTTGTTTTATAGCTAATACCTACTCATAACTGAGTACATTCCATGTTTATCTTTGTGGGTCTGTCCCTCATGCTTAGGTTGACTTTGAGAACCTGTTCTTCATACTGGGTTGCCTTGCCTAGCCTTAATATGAGGGAAGGAGCTTAGTCCTACCTCAACTTGATATGCCATGCTTTGTTGATACTCGTAGGAGACCTGCTCCTTTCTGAAAAGAAACAGAGAGGTAAAAGATTTGAGGGGTGGCAGAGAAGAGGTAGGGGAGGGAATGGGAGGAGAAGATGGAGGGGAAACTGTAGTAAGAATGTAAAATAAATGAATAAATTGAATGATAGGGAAAAATAATTATAAAAAGAGAAAATAATTATAGAAAATATTAATATAACAGTGAGACTGCTATCATTGTATCTCAACAGTTCTGTGTGGAAACATCTTGTGACAAGTGTTTGATGTATAACTTTTCAATCAAGACCATCAGGTCTGGTTCTTGAAAAGGAATGGAGACAATGGGGTACAGGAAATGATTTTCTGGCTATTAGAACATCTTGTTGCCTCAAGCAAGGTTTATCCTCATTTTTTTAAACCCTCAAAGCCCCAGTGCTTGGAATTTACATAGTGTGTAGTAGGGGAGCAAGAGATTGTCCAGCTGACACATTGAAAAATTCAAGGACTAAATTTGGGTTGAGTTTCTTCTAATAAAGAGAAAGATGGCTGTTGTAATTAGAGGAGAGGTGTGTGTTGTGTTCCCCAGCCGCCAGCTGCTGGCCTGCTCAGCCGCTGGCCGCCTGCACCCGAATTAACCACATGAGAATTGTATTCATTTAAACTCTGCCTGGCCCATTATCTCTAGCCTCTTCTTGGCTAGCCCTCACCTCATAAATTAACCCATTATAAAAGTCTGTAAGTCACCACATGGTGACTTACCGGAAAAGTCTAACCTGCATCCATCTGCGATGGAGCCTCATGGTGACTGGCCCACTTCCTTCTCTCTTCCCAGAACTTCCATTCTGTCTACTCTGCCCACCTAAGGGCTGACCTATCTTACAAGCCAGACAGAGTCTTTATTCAACCAATGAGAGTAATACAAAATACAGGAGACCACTCCCACATCAGATGGCAACTATGGTTTCTCACTAGGATTAGTCATGGAGACTAGTGAATAGGAAAACAACTACTTAACTAACTGGACTAAGTGGTTATTCTTATGAAGGGAAAATAGGTTGATCTATACAGTAAGAACCAGGAGGATATGTCTGGAAGAACCAGTGGAGTACATCAGATTTCAGAGACTCAATACAAAGGCTACATTCACCAGGAACCAAAGTTTGAGTTGACCACAGAGTGTAAAATGCACTTACCTTCACTGTTCAAGCTGAGAACAAATAAACACGAAAAACTATGAAGGGTAAAAATTATGTATACTAACTGGCTATATGTTTAGTTGTAGAAACAATGCAGTCATACATGCTTCTCTCCTTTTAACCCATTTTTAAATATTAAACACACTTCTCCTCTAGGCCATTTTAAATTATAAAATAGTTTTTTGGTTTCTATGCACTTTGGATTCTGTGATTTAATCTAATCTTTATGTTGTCATATCTCAGAGTGAAACTTGGACTAGATGAGCAATGATTAATATAAAGTAATAGAGAGCATCAAACAGAACTCTGCATAGAGTAAGCATGTTTCATTTCTAAAAGAGGCCCCTTGTATTATACTAAAGGTCACCAAGTGAATATGTTGCCAGTGTCAAAGATCGCTCATAGCCGTCTATAGTCCATTCATTTGTTTCTCTTTAGCTTCACAGGTTTACAACAGCTGTGGTGGTGACTGACACCAGCTGCTTCTGGATGGGTTTGATGGAATTGTCACCTTTAAAGATAAATTTAGTAGTAGCTCCCTGAATGCAGCTCTCCAGAGTACTCAGTGATCTCCATATTCAATAGAAACAATCCCAGAATGGCTTGTTTTCCTGTAGGAAACTGCTGAGATTTTCTCTTAGACCAATAGTTTTAGGCTGAGATTTTTTTTCCCATTCCATCAGGTGATTCAGAACAGGCACTACAAGTCTAACCCAGAAGTGCCACATAGAGGACACCACATTATAGTTGGGTGATAAATGGATAAGGGAAGTAAAAGACTGTCTTAATATAAACAAGGAAATTATGCAAGATCTAAACATTCTAAGCACACATGTGACTCTAAGAAATAATTAACACTAAAAGACATAAAAGTAATGAATATTTCCAGAGGTTGATGAAGCTGATATCTGTCAATTTCTGTACCATGGACTCGACTTTGTTCTAAATATTTATTGTGCATTATTTCCTTCAAAACCCATAGTAACTACATGACATAGCTACTACTATTGTTACCGTTCAACAGAAGGAGAGCTAGAGTTCTTAGATTTTTGCTTCCTAGGCACTTCAGGTAAAGTGTAAGAATAAACTTTATACTCAAACCACATAGCTTTGACTTCAGACTGCGTTATTTATTGTTTCCCTAGATTAGCTCTCAGTGAGACCTCTTTTAACAGAAACTGAGAAGAACTCAGAAGAAGGTGGAAGAGCTCTTGGAGATAGTCTGTCCCATTTGTTCTCCATCAGTAGGGATTTTCACCTTGGAGAGCATTTGTAGTTGTGTGGAGTACTTTTATCATTTGGATTGACAATTGGGGTAAGTATCTTGTGTTTCATGGGGTGCCCTGGTGTGCAGGGTGCTGCTGTCTTTCTATACCACACAATGCATGGCCCCACAACAAACAATGAGCTATTTCAGAAATGTCAATGGCATGAAGATTAAGAAAGATGGGTCGTGCTGTAGAGTGGCACAGTACATAAAGTATCTGGCTTTAGGATGAGGCTCAGGACATGAGCATGTACACCAACCATACCCCTAGAATATACTTGAAAATATCTGGGTGTAAGGGCACCTGTAATCTGAGTTATGGGGAGACTGAGGCCCAAGGATCACTAGGGCTTGCTGGCCATCCAATCTAATAAATATAATAAATAAGTAAGCCCTAAGTTTAGTGGGAGGCCTGCCTCAAACAATGGTGTGGAAAGGAGCCGAGAAAACACCCAATGCTGAACTCTGCCTCCATAAGCATGTGCACACATGTGTGCACGAGCCTATGTATATACACAAACCGAAAGAATGAGGAAAAAATAGAGAGTTATCAAAACATTTATCCTGAAAGCTTCAAAAAAATCTCCTGTAATTGAGTACTTCAAAGAACAGACTTACAGTTAAAAACAAAGTTTTTGCGAAGTGCTCAGTACTCTATTTAATTTTTGAGTGATCTATATGAAAATTGAATTTTAAATCTTTAACATGCGATTTAAAGCAGGTGAGAAAGCACCTGCTTACCTTTGTGCCTGCCATAGGTAGGTATATTCATAGGTTTACAGACAGGGAGCATCCTGCCGGTCACCTAGGACTTACCCGAAGTATTAGAAGAAAGACCAGATTTAAACGGAAGTTCTCCTGACATCAACCAACTCTCAAAAATGTGTTTTTGAGCAAAGTACGTAGTAGTCCTAATTTTCTTAGTCAAATATCTAAATCAAAAGGAATCTGCTAAAATGTAATGAATTTATTTAGAAATTAAGTCAATTAAACAGAACCGTATTGTGCAGTTGTCAATAAACGCATGTGCCAACATCTTCCTCAAGGAGAAGGGAGAGATAAAATGATAATGTGTGGATAGAGAGGTTCGTCCCATTAATATTTTGTCTTCTACTACTGGCTATAGCAAGTGAAACGGTCTTCTAAGTGATAACATAAAGAGAGGCATGACTTCTATGAGCTTGTTCTTGCTCACGGGGCTCACACTGTTATTAGTTCGATGTCTACCACAGTCTTGGCTCTCTTTGAAAAAACCTGTGGAACTGCATTCTTGTCAGGTTTTTACAAGAAGCCCAACATCGCAAGCCCTCTGCTGATGATCATTATAGGGCTGGAAAATAATCCAGATCCACTGAATTATGTTTTATTTTTTTTTCCTGAATGGAAAATACAGATGCATCACTTTCCAATTTATTCTGAGAGGCATATGTAAAGAATATCAAAAACGAGATGGTGTTTCCTACCACATATACGTCAGAATTGTAAGGATGGTGTCTACATCTCAATCTCTGCCTATCTTTGCTTTCTCACAGTTTAATGGATGACTTGACACACCTTTGGGTTGCCTCAGACTTGGGCTCAAGTACTTATGACTTTCTCATAATGAGATTTAATCAAGCAAAGCCAAAACCATGGCTACAAGTTAAACACTCCCCAGGGAGGTGGAGCCAGTGACTGGGGGAGTAATGAACCTCTATTTAACTTTCAGATTTTGTTAATAACAGTTTGACTTGAACTGGTTGGAGCTAATTAGCTACTGCAGTTTCTCCATTACTGACTTATAAAATGGGACTTACCTTGTGCATATTAAGCAATTCTCTCAGTGTGGGTCATTTTGGAGCAAACAGAAGGAAAGCAAGAGTCTAACATTCACACTGAACTTGGTTGTGGTTTTTCTTCATAGTTTTAAGACTGTCTATATGTCAGGTTCTTTCCAATCTGGGAGGCAAAAGCAAGATGAAGTGATCTAGGCTCCTTTGTGATCAGCTCAGATACTTGTGAAACACTGTGGAAGTGTTTCTAAGTATTTCATCAAAAGCAGTGCAGACATAGCAGAAGTTCTCAGAGTTGACAATGGCTGAGGAAGTGAGGTGCTGCTTCCCATGGGCAGTGGTTTGGATGTTCTCTTTAGAAGGAAAAGTATTCATTATGACCCTGATTCTCAAGGCTTGGTGTGGGTCCTAAAACATATGACTTTTTATGCCTTCCCAGATTTATATAAGAATGTATTTTATTTATGTGAGAATATATATGTATATATATATATATATATATATAAATAGTATATATAAAATCAAAAGAAGGTAAAGTTTAGACTATAACAAAATTACCAAAGAGTACTAATCAAATCCTCCTATATTCATAGAATGGTGCCTAGTCCAGTTGTCATTAGAGAGGCTTTTATTCAGTAACTGACAGAAACAGATGTGGAGACCCACAGCCAAGCATTGGGCCAAGCTTCCTGATAAGAGGATCGATTGTATGAGCCAGGGGGTAAAGGATATCGTAAGAGAACCCACAGAAACAGCTAACCAGGGCATATAGGAGCTCACAGTCTGTATCAAGAGCCAAGGAGCCTGTATGCGACCAACCTAGTTCTACTACATATGTGTGACAACTGTGTAGCTTGGTCTATCCCTAATGCTTGAGCTATTTTGGGAAGCTAGTCCTTATACAGGACTACCTTGGCCAGTCTTAATATAAGGGGAGAAGCTAAGTCCTACTTCTAGAACTTGATATGCTGTGCTTTGTTAAAACCCATGGGACTCCTGTCCCTGTCTGAAGAGAACCAAAAGATTGGGGGCAGGGCAAATATACTGTTACTTTATTTGTAATCTATCAAATCAATCTTGCATAAAGATCAGAATGCAGAGCTAAGTCACAAGTTAGCCAAAGGGGCCAAGCAGTGGTGGCGCACACCTTTAATCCCAGCACTCAGAAGACAGAGGTAGACAGATATCTGTGAGTTCAAGGCAATGCTGGGCTACACAAGATTGAAACTGAATTTCTCTAAAAGACAAACAGAGCTCACACAAAGATGATTTTAGCATTTGGGATCACACTCTTTTAATCCCAGCACTAGGAAGGTGGAGATAGGAGTAATATGACTGGGTGGGGAGAGGAATATATGGTGGGAGGAGACAGGAACTCAAATGCAGTCTGAGATTCAGTGTGAAGAGGCAGTCTGATGAAGAAAAAGGGCAGATATAGATATGATAGGATAAAAAGATAGATTATTCGATCTTCTCTGAAAAGAAAAAAAAAAGAGAGGATTCAGTCTGAGGATGCAGTTTGAAGATTTGTGGAGATGGATGCAGTATGAGGTTTTGTAGAGAGAGCAGCAATCTGAGGATTCAGACAGGGTCGCCCTTTTGGCCTGAGCAAAGGTAGAGGTAAAACCTCTCTAGTGGCTGACTGTTCTTCTCTGATCCTCCAGCTTTCACCCTTGATAGTTGACTCTGGGTCATTATTATTAAGACCAATTAGAATTCATGCTACAGTAGAGGGGGAAGTAAAGAGAGGCTAGGAGGGAGGAGAAACTGTAGTTGGGATGTAAAATAAATGAATAAACTTAATTAATAAAAAAAGAGAGAGACACAATCAGAAAACACGGAGATGAAGTATGAAGAAACAATGTCCTGGTGATTTTTCTAAGACGTTTACAGGTACAATGAATGTGCTGCAGAAGCCGTGATGTTCTAAGCTCTAAAATGCTGTTCTAAATCTCAATGGCATTGGATCCCACCATGGGTGTGGAGGTGGCTTGCACTGGTGGGCTAAAGCTCAGCCTGCTATTCACTCTTGGTTACTGCACCAGGCATATGTGTTTCTGCTCAGCTTCTACCTTGTTGCATATAATGTTCTTCTGGAATGATCTTCAACTTCCAGCATTATTTTTAGGTTCCATTAGAACCTCGAGATACTTCTCTATTTCCTGATTTTTCTTCTGCATTCCTAAAATAAAGATTGGCATGCAGATATCACGGCATTCAAGATACAGACATACTAGCTAGAGTCAATGGTTTGATTTTCTAATTAGAAGGGCTGTTACCTAGTTCACATCCTTAGCTTCTGATGGGTTATAAATCTCTGATGAACAGATGAAGGGAGGGTGTATAGGCTAGTCGTAGATTAGAAAAAGCAAAATGAGGTGGGCAATGTCATTTGCTAGACTTAACAATATATCTACATTAGCTATTAATTCACTTTAACAGAAAAATGGGCAAAAGACAATAACACCTGGTTCCAGTATTGAACACTCATCTAATGAATCTATGAAATATATATAAAATTTTTACTGAAATTCACATTTAAAAATCTAATTTATTATATATTCAATTACCCACTAAGTTTGTTAATGACCAAGGTGAATCAAAGGACCATAAGTTCTCCAACTCTGCTGAAATAAAGGTGCTGGGGTATCCACACAATAGGAACAGCAGAAGTAAAGAGTTTTGTAACAGACATATAATAGGCTTGGCTTTTCCTTATGCTTGTACATTTAACACCAAGATAAGTGGCCACGTTCATTTGTGCGACAGTCCCTGCATCTAGTGTTAGAAATTTAGACTGTGAACTACCTTCAGAACTCGAATATTCTTAAGTGGAACTAGCAGACACTACTTTAAGCTGCCAAGGACATAAACCGATAGTCTCAAAAGATGCTTGCATTCCCTTTTGAATGTTGAAAGATAGAAAAGTATAAATGCAACAATGGCTTAATGTTACCTGTATTTCAGCCTGTCGTTTTAAGGAGAATGTTTTGGAACCCGGAAGAACAAAGCCACCTTGATTTACATTGTTCCACCCTCTATTCTTTCCCTGTATGTGCGTTAGAGATGGACCATTTCTTCCCTTGCAGCTGAAAGGAGTTCAGTTTAAACAGCTTGCGCTACTGTTCTGTTGGTTTATCTCCCACAGCCTTCTATGTGTTACATAAAACGATGCGGCAAATGGAAGTATAGAGAGCACCGGGTTTATGGAACATAAAGGAAAGTGATGGAGGATTGGGGGAAGATAAACATCAGGACCCTGCTCTTTATGAACCCACGGTAGCTTGAGTTTTCTTGAAGATGCTACAGGGCATGCTTTGAGGAGGACTAAAAAAGCACAGCATTGCAATCACCAAGAATTTTTTTTATTCAGGATTTGTTAAAAGTTGGAGACTTTATTGAGGTACAATTAAGGCAAAGAGATATTAGCACCAAACAAGATGCCAGAGCCTCAAGCTTAGGTCTCCCTCAGGACCATGAGAGATCACTATTGGTGAAAATTCTGGGGTAGACATTTTTAATGTACTCTAGAACTTTGTCTATGTGTCTTTCCACTTTGAGAGTAGACTTAATATCTTAAATATCTTAATTGGCCCAATAATGATTAAAACATTAGGCTACAGTATGTGAATTTAAAAACTCTATCACTGGGGGGTAGAGAGAGAGCTCAGAGGGTAAGAACACTAGCTGCACTTCCAGAGGTCCTGAGTTCACGTCCCCGCAATCACATGGTGGCTTACAACTACCTATAATGAGATCTGGTGTCCTGTTTTGGTATGTGGACACGCATGCAGACATAATAAATCCTGTGTACATAATAAATAAACAAATCTTTTTAAAAAACCCTCTATCACTGTTAATATATAAGCTACATAATTAATTCTGCATTTGGGAAAAAAGGTATCCCATCAACAAAGGACACAATGAAAATTAGAATTCTCTTTCCCCTTCTAATATCAAATATCCTTTCTTAGAGACAATCAGCAATAACAGCTTTTTGTTAATATTTATGTGGCCATCTTTTATACTTAAATGGAAAGCTGTACATCTGTTCCATGATATATGATCACTACAGAGAATTTATGAAATAACAGTAAAAAATATTTCTACAATTAGTATATGTTCTCCAAAATTTTACTGCCAATTTTAGTACATAGTATGAGTGAGTGCTTCTCATTAAACAACCAACATTAATTAAAATAATAAATTTGAAACATTATTTCTCAGCATATCAGTTTAGACAGACTCTGTTCTTTGCTTTTAAAACAGGGAGAATTAAAGCATATATTTTCATTTCCTAATATTTTTATTAATCCTTGGATATTTCTTAGCCATTTTATTATTATCTTTTTGAAGGATTATGACTTTGGATTCTCTACTATAATTATATTGGGTTTGGGGCTATGTGAATAGTTTGATTCTAAAACTAAAATATATTGAATATCAGTTTAGAACCTGAAATACAATTCAGAACAGAACTACACAGAATGAAAACAATAAAACACTGTTATTAAGAGTTGCTACCTAAGCTACCAAGTGTCAATCATTGATGCATTCCATGGTTTCCGGGTAAGAGTCGCCATACATATTGCTGCCCATTATCCTGCACCTAGTGAAAACTTTATGGGCTCTAGAAAGTCTATGAAATATTTTCACAGAGATATAATTCTGTATTTTCATAATGTAATTATTACTCAAGAGGTATAACCTTTTTATTGTATTTACTTCTTTATTTTTATGTCTAGGACTCACTGTCTAATCCACACCTACTGATGATTTTCAGCAATCCTCCTGCTTCAGACACTTGCGTGGTAAGATTACAAGCATAAACTGCCATCCATGCTCTAGATCAGTGGCTCTTATAGACGATCCTCATTAATGCTGTGACTCTTTAACACAGTTCCTCACATTCTGGTGACCCCAGCCATAAAATTATTTTTGTGCTGCTTTGTTACTGTAATTTTGCTACTGATATGCATTGCAATGCAAATACCTGTGTTTTTGTCTTAGGTGCCTCCGTTCTGTTAGTTCTGACAGTCACAAGCAAATCTCCTTCATTTAGGAATTTGATTACAACCTCTATCCTAAGAGTTATGAAAAACTGTTTACAGATGTCTAGGTTTTTGATTAATTTTTTTTGAATGACAAATTCACTTTAATTCTGCCAGTGATCTCCAGATTTGTTTAGTCTTTGGTGAGGCCCATTTTCCCACAGTTTCTGCTTTCTTCTGGATCTCCTATTGCAAACTCTAAAATCATGAGTGCACCATCTGAGCATGCTCACTTCCTACCCTTCTCCTTCACTTCTACTTACATTCCTTTTTTCATCTGTACAGTTATTTCAGTAACGGTTTGAAGATAATCATTTTAGATCTTATATGCAATCATTTTGTAAATCATATCTATTTGTAAGAAATGTAAGCCACGGGTCTAGTTTGGACTTAGAGTTAATATATACCTTGGGCAGTTATATATAATATATTTACATGTTTTGTTACCACATTGCTTTGTTTAAAAGGAAATTAGACTTATTTAAGACTATTTTTCCCTTTATGTGTGCAGCTATACCTGCATATGGGTGCATGTGCTCGTGAAAGTCAAATATGGAAGCCAGGTGTCCTCTCTATTTCCATCCCTTTTAGTTTTGGACAGGAATCTCTCACTGAGTCCAACACTCTCTGATTGGGTAGAATAATTGGTGTGTGAGCACACTAGATCAGCTTATCTATATCCACCCAGGGCTTGGTTTACAAACACACACTCACCTTCATATAGGTTGGGGAGATGCAAACTCAGGTCTCCTGGCATCTGTTGGCAAGCACCTTACCCACAAAACCTCTCTCCCACCTAAGAGGGCAAACTCTGGCTCTGTGAGTTTTAACCTGAGACAGAGAGAGAGAGAGAGAGAGAGAGAGAGAGAGAGAGAGAGAGAGAGAGAGAGAGCAGATTAAAAATTAGTTTTCATTTACTCATTTTTCTTTTCACTCAGGGGTCATTTTCATTTCTGTATAATTGGAAATATCTTTCAAAGATATTTTCCATCCTTAATATGACTAATAATGTATGTTTGTCTATGAGTCATGTCAGGAAAAGCTTACAAAGAACACAATGAGGCTAGCCCCAATGTGGGCTGGAAGGATTTTCATTTATGTATTGAAATTCAATGTGAAATGAGATAATGAGGGTATTCTTTTGATCCTGCTAATTTGTTTTGGTGTTAACAACAAGAAAAGTAAATTATCAATTAAGCAATTATACCATTACTGGAAGCACACTATAGAGAAATGATGGGTTTTTCAAGGAAAAAAAATATCATTTGAATATAAAATGTAAATTTGTCAATGCTGTTTTCATTTCTGAGTAACCATAAACCCACAAAATACCAGACAAAATTAAGAAATTTTATTTTAGTTGACATTTTGGACTGTGTCTTGTTAAACATCTTTTAATATATTTGTGTGTCCAATCCTGTTGACATTGAACACTCTTTGAAAAGACACATTTGTCTAGAGCAAGATGTACATACAAGTAAATCCATTCATTTACCTATTCATTTGAATAATTGTCTGGCAAGGCATGTCACAAAGAAATGGTTTATGGTGCAGAAGAAAACAAGTGGATCTCTTTGTGCCATAGAAGGTAGAAAACTGTGGATATGCAACAAATGAAATATATTGTCAGCAACAGGAAAGAATAACCCACAGGGCTTTGACAAAAACAAAGAGATAAGAGCTAGCAAATGTTATCCCTCAGTGAAGTACTATTTAACTTAATAAAACTATGAGAAGAAAGAACAGATACTTTTATAGTATAAATAAAAATAGGCACAAAATAAAGAAGATGGTTTATCTATTCCCAGGGTGGTGGTCACAATATGAATATGTGTGTGTATGTATATATGTGTGTGTATATATATATGTGTGTGTGTGTATGTATATGTGTGTGTATATATATGTGTGTGTATGTATATGTGTGTGTATGTGTGTGTGTATATATGTGTGTGTATATGTGTGTGTGTGTGCCTTGATGGCACATACTGGTTGGATGCCCAGAAGCATATGGAGGCACTTTGGTCCTTTTCAGATCTTCACCGGCCTTCCTTTCCTTTGATTTAGATAATGAATTACTGATGTGTCTCTTTTGAATATGGGATGAAATGGAACTTGTATGTAAATTTATCTATGTTGGCCCCTGCCTTACCAGTTCTTTGCCTTAATCTCTTCACTGCATGCTCATTTGTGACTACTTAATACATGTTCATTCAACTATCATTTTTTACTTTAATGTTTTCCAAACCTTTCTCTAAAGTTGTCTTCCTTCTCAAGTTGGAGTGAATTTCTGTTGATTACAACCAAGAAATTTCAGGACATTGATATATGAGGTAACTGGTCATAGTGACCACTGTGGACATTGACTGGAATAAGGCTTCCAAAGTAATCTATTATCAGATCCATAAAGATATTAGTATAAATAAATACATAAAATAAAAGTAAAAATCAGTTTTTTACTACTCTGGAAATTATGTAGCAGGCACCCAGTATCAAAGGGATGTTTGTGCCATCAGCGAGGCTCCTGATTTTGTGACCTGTTCTTTTCTCATTAACATATCCTCATTTCCCAATAGTCCTTTAATTAAAACAAAACTACAAACCTGATATATGGAAGGGACCAAAAACAAAGAGAATACTCAAATAGAAGACTGACAGCCCACTCCTGTAGTGAATAGAAATTTACGTACCTATCAGAGAGTCTCCTGGAAACTTCTACTAGGAGTTGTCTTGGACTTGATTCAAACTTTGCTTATTGTGAAAAGTTTAGTCTGGAGTTGTTTTAACATCCAAATTACCTGAGACAGAGCAAAAATTGAGTTAAAAGGTGGGTGGAAGGATGAAACAAAAAACAATGATTCTAAGGAACATCTAGAGGACTCAATGTTCATAGGGAGCTGTGAAAAATATTTGAAATATATTTGGGAATCCAGGAGATGGTCAACATATCGTGTAGTGATGTGTGCACAAACAAAGAACTCTAAAAGCCACAGTTCTATCTTTCGCTGATCTTAAGAGTCCTTACATTTAAGAACTGAATGCTAAGGAAAACTATACACTGGGCAAAATGCATTGTGAAAGCCTCAGACAAAAGGTAGGAAACTTACATATTCAGAGCTTTTAATTAAGTCTTTGCACGATCAATAATACATCGCTAAACTAAGAGACTAGATTTTTAATAGCAACACATGATAAAGAATTGAGATTTTTAGATAGTCATTATGAAGTCCCTGGACAATGAGCAGCAAGGGATTCTGTTCTCACTTTCTGAGTTTGGTATTTTAATTTTCCTCATATAACTGAGTTAAAGCAACATTTGTCTCCCTCAGTTCAGCCTCTTTCATTTGGTGGACAGCCCTCTAAATCTATTTCTATGACTAAGTAATGAGATTTATACCTTTTATGGCTCAAGAATGAAACAAAAACACTAATTACTATCAATGACAAATGTTTCTGAGGCTAGAATTTGATTATTCAGTTACAACCGTGCATTTTAAATGTTCCCCTTAAACAAAAGCACTGCGAGATGGGCAGTAGAATAGACTCTAGCCCATTCATGTGGAAAATGTCCCTGAGAAAACTGAGTTAATAATCAGCCTTCAGTATAGAATTTATGCTGTAGATATGTCAACTGAGGGCAGGTGCCATACAATCAGCTGATTCCTGCGCCTGGTTATGGATCATTATAGTAACTAAAATTCAAATATTGTGAAACAGGGTTATCACTAGCTCACTAAATTTTAAGTTGATTTGAAACTGTAGAAGAATGTCTAAGTGAGATGAGTATAGCTCAGTTGATAGTTTGATGAAGAGAAGAAAAAGCTGAACAGGCACCATCTCAGCATCTCATGACTCATTTAATATCTCAGCATACTCAGAACATAAGGATAGAAGAATAGCTGTCTACTTGATGGTTGGAAACTCTCGGAGCTTGAAGCAAAAGGAGAGTTGTAAATTCACAAGCATCTGGGAATTAAATAGGATGTTTATCGATGTCATTGCACTGTTCTCTGTTGACAGGTGTAGACTTTACATTGTATCTTAGTATATATGTCATACTTGCCCTTTCCACTGTGTTTGTTGCCTGTGTGTATTGAAGACTTGTTTTCGAGATAGTATCTTGCTAAATAGTTCACGCTGGCCAGAAACTCAAGGCAATCCTCCTGCCTTGACCCCCTGGTACTCTCATTACAGCTGGGTGCCATTACATCTGGTTGCCAACAGAGTTTCACTCAGTCAGAAAGATGAATGAAATTATGCCTGCAGGAAATGGATGGAACTGGAGAGTGTGTTAAGTGAAATAAAATGATCCATCAAAGTATCCTAAGATCCCTTTCATTTTGGATTATAGAATTTTTTGTTTGTTTGCTTGCTTTATTTTTTAAGATATGAAAAATTACAACAGAAGACATAGATTTGAAATGAAGGTGAAAAGACACTGTCAGTGATACAGAAAGAGGAGATAGACAGGACTGGTTCTAATAAAGAACAATACAGGGGATGGATCTCAATAAAGTATGTTACACATATGTGTGAGGATACCACAATGAGGCACATTATTTGTACTATAAATATATTCTATGAACGGTTACAATAAAAATCAGCCATTGGAGTTGGGGATGCTGAATTTCAGGACAGTTTCATTGTGACATGCTTACCTACATCTACAAACACTATGTTTCCCAATGAGACATGATGTTTGAGAGTACAAGATAGAATGCACTCCATCACAAAATATAATAAATCTCAATGGTTTTCCATAAAGTTGTATAAGAAATACAATAAATGCTAATATGATTACTTTTATTTTGTTTTTTATTTTATTTTTTATTTTAATGAGAAAACACTCAGTAATTTCCAAGATCAAGCAGAAAGTTTTATTAAATTATACATTTTTATATCTGAAACAAATAATCAAAATTTAACAGCATTCTGGCTGGAATTAAGAGCTGAGTGACTGTATCAATCAGTAAATTAGACAAAATCTTAACAACTTCAGACTTAATATTCTAAACAGGAAGGAATTTAGTGATATTTTGAGGGATATTAATGTGTTCTTCTTTGGGTTTAGTATTTTAAAATAAATTATATGGCGGCTTATGGTCAAAGTCACATATATTTAAAATAATTACTTTAAACCTTTAATTTTTACATTTTAATTAATTAACTAATTTGTGTGTATATGTGTGGTGGTGTTTGGGGTGCGGGAGGACAGATGATAACTTGGGGAATTTGTTTTCTATTTCTACCATATGGGTCCTGGGGCTCAAAATTATGTCTTTGTGGTTGGTGGCAAGCACATATAAAATCTGAGCCATACTGCTAAATCCCCCCAAATCATTATTTGACTACTGTGTATTATATAGTGCATCAAGTATATGTTACCCCACAGTGGTAGATGATTCAGGTTGCTATAACAAAATACTTTAGACTGAGTAATTTAATAAAAACAGTGACCCAGCCTGGTCTACAACAGCT
>JAQHUG010000067.1:1352031-1366429 GCA_028555095.1 Dicrostonyx torquatus | reverse complement strand
AGAGAGAGAGAGAGAGAGAGAGAGAGAGAGAGAGAGAGAGAGAGAGAGAGAGAGAGCAGAGAGCCCAAAACCTGAAAACAAAAACAAAATCCCAATTATTCTTTTCGAAGTATTTCAGATAAGAAATATTCAATCTGTACATACATTTTCTTAATTTTAGAGATAAAGTCTACTGAGATCTTGAGAAGCAGCTAAACATCTCTTGTCTTGGTCACACAATTATTAAATGTGTTTCAAATTTCTTATCTTTGTCACAAAGTTTAACTCCACACATCCTTCCTGTTCATCAAAACGGTGTAAGCCCTTATCTGATTAAAGAATAATTAATTTTCCTAAAGGAAAACTGCTTTTCCTGACGATACACGGTCCCCTTTCAGCATTACAGATTTCAGGATCTAATAGTGTTATTGAATTGCCATTTGGTTATGCCTTTTAAACAATTCAATTCTCTTGTTAATGCATTTTATATTACTTCCACAGCAACTCTGAGACACAGTTTAATAAAAATTATTGTCCACACTTTATAAACCAAGAAAAGAAAGTTCAAATAAAGGTCATTCAGCTAGCCCATGTGTCCATATTCACTGAGACTCACTCAGTTGGGTTCGAGGCCAGTTGTATAATCCAGAGTATATTATTTCCATCTATGTTTCTAATGTTTCATTAAGACTGTGAATAATGCAAACAAGTAAACTTTATTAAGAATGATTGCTCTACTCTGTCACATAAAGGCTTGTTATGAAGTCCTCTATTTTTATCTCACAGAAGTTGTTCCACACTGGGCTGTCCTCCCGTATTTCACTGTCCATCACTAACAATGCCGTTCTCTGTCTCAGGGGAGAGAAGGTTTGCATGTCTTCAGTAACCTGAGGGTAAAGACACCAGAGGATACATTACCCAAACAATTATAAATGGAGACCCTAAGAGACACTGATTGAACACACACTAAGAAGGGGTGACAGACTTAATGGGTTGAAAAAACAGAGACAAGAATTGAATTTGTCCCATGCCATTCTGCTCTGTCTCTGAATAGAGTCAGCATTAGGATGTCAACCTAGGCAGCTAAGGAAGAGGCAGGTGACCCGGCATGGAAAATTAAGCAAAAGGAAGCCAATCATGTAAGCATCAAATTTACAGCTCTGAAGGGTTAGATGTGTCTCCCCTGGGAAATTGAGGATGATTCCACACGAATAGAATGGGCAGGTACGTCGGTCTTTATCCGGACTTCCCCGGGAGGAGCTTCTGTCTTAAAAATGTGATGTGGTTTAGGAGTAGGGGCACCTGGGAATGAGTGATTGTGCAGAAAATTGGGGTCACTGAGATACAGCTTCAGAGCAGATGTCTATGTCTAAAGTGCCTCCTTCAAATGACTGTGGGAGAAGGCTAGAGTAGTGGTTTTCCTTTTAAGGGTCCTTGTCACCAAGCTTAAGGTCCTGGTTGGATTCCTGGAAGCTATTGGGTGGTAGAAGGAGATAATTGGCTCAGAAGGTGTGCTGTGACCTCCACATTGTGGCCTGACTCACACTCACATAACACAAACACATTTGAAATAAATGATAATTAGATTGATAGATGATGGATAGGTGGGTAGGTAGGTATGTAGATAGAAAGACAGATGATAGACTTATAGATGTTAGATAGGTATGTAGATAGATAGATAGATGCATAGATATAGATGGATAGATAGGCAGGTAGGTAGGTAGGTAGATAGATAGATAGATAGATAGATAGATAGATAGATAGATAGATAGATAAATAGAAAGGTCCATGTATGTAAAATTTCAAAAGACAGAAAAGGTTTTTCTCTGGGAGCTAGGAGAACTATGTGGTTTGAATATGATTCCTTTGAGGGCAAGACTAAAAAAAGTCTCTGTGACTTCATGGAGTTTAGAGCTGAGCCTTGAAGCTACCTGATTGTAAAACTGGGACAGTTTCCTCATTAGATCATAAATATCCTTTTGGTTTTACTAATAAGAAATAATGAGTTTCCAAATTTCCCCCTTTATAATCTGTAAGCGCTTAATTGCCTGGAACTGAGCTTAGCCTCAGGGCTCCACCCACTAGGGGGTGAAGTCTTATTTTCTCCCAGTCCTTACAGAAGACCTGCTTATTAATTTTTTATGCTTATAAAAAATTTCAGCAAATGTTTTTTATCTTAATGCACTGTCTTTAATGTATTGCTGCTGCCCCAAATCATATAAAATTTGGCATATATTCCTATAAGCTATCTTTGTAAATATAATTTATACACAAAGCAAAGCAGTAGGTGGTACTCTTAAGTTTATTCTGAAAATCTTGGCATACAGTTCTCAAATATTTGAATTAATGTATTGACTGGGAGAATGGATCATCCACTAAATTGTTCTCAGCTAGGTACTGAGAGCTTCGTGAACAATTAAATTTATATTAAATTTAAAAATGAGTTAAACCAGAACACATCTAGTCCCTCAGGAATAGCAAAGATTGAGTTCTCATGAAGGTTTTGGATTTTGCTAATGGATTCAGAATAGCTACCACTATACCTGGGGAGAGCATTTTCCATGGTTTTCATAATATCTATCATTAAGAAAGTTATGGTGCTTCCATTCAAAGTTAGACCCACCTAGCAGATTTTTCTTAAAACAAACTTCACTACTATCATGAATATCAAATGATGTTGCTTACTCACTGTGGATCAGAGAGCTTAAGCCCAGAGAGGGCAAGCCAATCTGCTTTCTTTCTGCAGCAAGGAGGGAGCTGAGCCTGCCTTAAATGCTGAGTCCCTGTCCTGGGCTGATAGAAAGCCCACTGCCCTTCGGGCAAGCCGGCTTCCTTTCTTCCAATTACCGTTCCATGAGACTAGGAGGAACACTTTGTTATGCAAGTTTCGTTGTTTTAGATTTAGGGATAAATGTTTTACCACACAAAGCCACATTCTCAACTAGTGTCCCTTATGTCACTAGTTGAGACATAAGCCCTAGAGCCTTTTAACAAAACCACTGGACCCAGGAGCCCAGACCTAGATGCGTTCATATTTGGGTTCTGGTAGCATGGTGATTCCATAGCCTGTCTCCTTGCAAACATGAGAAAACTCTGCCCTTTCTGGACAGTATCTCAGAACAACTCATTTTTATTTTTATCTTTTGTTTCTTTTGTGTGTATGATGGGGCTTCTGATTTTTGGTGTGGCGAATGAATAAAATCGAGAGCTCAGAGGCTTTGGCTGGTTTTCTGTCATAGACGTAAAAATAGTCAGAAAGCTAGTGCCCCTGACTCCAGACCGAAAGCCGGAGTTTGCAGCACCTTTGGGACCAGCGCTTAATGTGGCCAGCCTTTGAACTTGCTGTCTCCACCCAACTTTCTCACATTTAGCAGCAGAATACAAAACGGTCTTCAGCAACTCAGCCTCTCAGGTGCAGGAGAGAGCAAACGCGGAAGGACTTTCAAATCAGTGGGCTTCACACAGACTATGCCCTGGAGAGAAAATCTAAGCAGTTCTCTAGGCAGGTACATGATGTGCTTCAGAGGCAGAAAACATTTGATTCGCGAGCAGGAGGCTCAAAAATAGAGCACTGTGAAGAACCGAAACATCAAGCAATCGTGGGGCACGAAATAGCTAGCGTCCGAGTTCCAACATTTGCGGTCCTTCCTGGTGCTTTTAGTTGAGAAAGGATCAGAGGGAAGACTGGCAAGGTGCAGGCAGCTGCAGGTGCATACCAAACCCAGACAGTCCAAGGAGCAAGGGGACCAACTCCCCAAGGAACAGAATGAGACTTGAGACACAGAAAGAACCCCCTAGAACCTTGAGATTGGCACATAGAACAAAGTAGCATTATGTGTGCATGGTTTTAATTCTTTCTTTGCAATTCAGTAAAATAAGTTTTTGGGTTTTTACTTCCTTTCCCATTTTTTGTCCACTTTTCTATCTCTTTTTAAAATTCTTTTCAAAGCAGGCTTGATGGAATCTCTCTCTCTCACTCTCTTTCTCCTCACTGCTTGGAAAAACTGACTTTGTAAGTTACTCTTGAGCAGATTGATTTTGATTTTGATTTTGAAACAATTGATGGGCTCTCAGGTACTTTTCAGGGTTCAGGGTTTAGATGTAGGAGCTGTGTTGATAAATTGTTTTTTCTTAGTAAGGTACTTAGGGAGGTCTTTCACGGGTAGGGAGAAAGGAAATAAACAACCCATCAAGCAGACTCCTTTGCCGTGGAAACTGTGACCTCACACACTATCCATTCTCTGCTCTTGTGTGCACTCAAATTGAAAACGGCCCTGGAATACTGAGGTATGAATGGTTGTCATTTGGGGGACCCATAATTAAGACAGCCAAAGTCAAAAGTAGTCAATGGAAAAGCAGTTATATTCAGCACTTTGTTCCACCTGTAAGGAGCCTATGCAAATGCAAGAAGGGTTTAGCTTGGTGAATGCCCTTGCAGGAATTTATCCCCTCACACATTCCAATTCATCTGATGATAGCAGCCTGAGAACTACAGTTCCTTTCAGAAAATGAGTTTTGCATGCTAAGGTATGTCAGGAGAGACAGCACTATTAATACTCAGCTTCCAAAAACTGTATGTCAGATAGTTAGAGACATTTGCAGCATTGATATTCTCAGAATCTGAGGAGACTGGGGCCAGCCTGGAGGTAGGGGAAGCCCATAGGCTCATCACATCTAGTCTCAGAGAGCCTCATGCAATTACCACAATGCACTGTGCAAATATTATCATATTCTGCATGTACTAATGTTGCTGTGCCCTCTGTCTTGTAAACTCTAGATTAGTCATGGATGTCAACAGACCAGCTAAAGAATAAACAAACAGCATAGTGAGATGCCTTTGTATTCTGTAGACAGGATTTATATTGGTTTAAAAGGCTTATTTTCTCAAAATATCTCTAAGCTTTATCTACAGTATGTTAAATGTTGTAATCCATAGTAGCAACCCTTTTATGACTTAGAGGTTCTTTTTCTTCTCACAAATGCTGATTGAGAATTATTCTCATGGATATATGTAATTGGCTCATTTATTTTAATTGCTGAAAGTTATACAGCTGTGTGTGTTGCATCATTTTTATCCCACTATTGATACACACTTAATGCCTCAGATTGTTTGCTGTTTGATAGTGCCACTACAGACATCCATAAGCAAGTACACCGAAGATCCCCGAGGGAGATGATTCCACCTGTGGAGAAGCACTGTCCTCTCAGGGAGTGTAAGGAAATGTATGTGTGCAGCTTGCATATATGTGCACACACAGTGGTTGGGAGTGCTAGGAGCTTAGAGGAGGGGGACTAGGGATGTTTAATAGCCTGTAGTATCTGGTACTGTCAGTGTTCAGAACACTGCAGCTTTTCCTATGTTGAAATAAGACTAGCTTGCATGCTTAAAAGAGAAATCACTCATACAGGGAATTTAGAAGAATGATATTCTCATTTTTTTCCTTGTTTTGCTACTCATCTTGAAAAACCTGGGAAGATATCAGCTTTTACCCATAGTTTAGATATTACATTTAATGTTGTACGGCAAGATGTGGGAGAAGGAATAAAGTGAAAGTGGCCTGCTCTTCTACAAGAAAACATTTTGGCTATTATTTGCTTATTTGTCCATTTAATTATGGGATCAGATAGCGTCCCACTTTTCACTGTCACATGCAAGAGACGAGAGTAGAAAACTTACTCCCCTATTTACTTACTTATCCTGGGAACTTACATGTATGACATTTTTCTCATGCCAAGAATGGTAGTCACAGATCCCTACTCCTGGAGGAACAGATTAAAGGCCATGCATTCTCGCTTCATTTCTCCACTATCTCTGTTGTGGTCGTGCCAGGACATTGGTATAGAAGTCTTTCCAAGAGTCTGTCCGTGTCTTCGGCCTCTGAAATTTCTGTATGTTCATGCCTCTTTGTTTTCAATGAGTTTATGCTCCCCATATCTAGATTTGTATTCATTATTCTCAGTGGAGTACTGTGTTGGAAATTAAGTATCTATGTATGTGGTTTTGTCATGCTGCTCCTCCAAGTAATTGGACCCATTTATACCACCATGTGTGGGAGTCCATATGTCCTTATACTCACGAATATGGGAGATTGCCAGATTACTAATATTTCTCCTCCCCTTCTTCCTTATTATAATTACTGTCGCTGTTATCTGATCATCCAATAATTGCAAAAGGACATAATGTCTCAGTTGGAGATCCCCAACTAACAGTGATGGAACAGATGTTCATGCTCCCTGTTTATTTTGCTGTCCTGATAACTACTTTTTATCTCCCTAGCCTGTTACTGTATTGATTCATTAATTTTGCTTGTGTTGATCTGTAGTAACCCCAGGATATCCACTATTCTCAGACACTGACTTGTAACAACCCATGAGGCAATGGCATTCAAAGTTCAGTAACCTGTGATATTTGGGTAGTTTTTATCTCTGGTGGGTAAGACACATCCTCACGTACCTCACACTCTTGCCCTTGCATGATGCTGGTCTGCTTCCTTACATATTTGGCAATAGTGCCGCCATATCTCTTCTGTAACACCTTTCTTCAGTGAAAACCATGAAGAATGAAGTTAATGAGATGGATGAGATGCTCCAATGCTGTAGAAGACGTCTGCCAAAACTGACATTCATCTTCTCTCCTCTTCACCATCGTTCCTGGTCTCATTCATTCTTCACTACCACTAAAGTAATCTCTAGTTATCACCATGTCTTTGTCTCTAAGATATGCAGATCTTGGTCCTCATTACATGTGCACGATTGCTGTACTTATGCACTTGCAGGGACAGTGGCATAGATGGCATAGATGGCAAGATTCACTTGGGTTCTATTTCCCCCTCTCCAAATGTAAAATAAAATGAGTTTCATTTTCTGCTGATCCTGGTTAACTATCTTGAACTATAGACTAACTAGTTTTCGCCTATTTTTTCATGAGCAAAATGTGTCCACAACACCCTGGGAGCTGGTATAATTTGTAATGCAGTGGGAGTCTTGTGTGCTTCTTCTGGTAGGAATGTCTTCGGTGGGCTACGACCTTCCATAGTCAGATGCTGCTCATTCGTTTACCGGCTGCCCTGACCTGAAATAATCACACAGAAGTGATGTGGGAGTCCCCTCTGTGTGCTGTGATTACCATTAATAAATAAAGAAACTGCCTTGGACCTATAGCAAGGCAGAATTTAGGTAGGCGGGGAAAACTAAGCTGAAAACTAAGAGGGTCAGAGAGATACCACTGGCCATCTTCATGCCAAAATTGGCAGCACAGTTTTCAGTGTAGGGGTGGTATTCAGCCTTACATATGTGGCATATCTAATCAACAGTAGAGTTTCCAAGACTATTCCTTCTTTTCCCTATTATCTTTGGAATTGACTATGGCAACAAGCCTTTCTTCACCAAGGCTCATCATTGAGTGGGTATTTCTGATATCCAGTTCATTTACTTATTTCCATTGCCTTGGTTTAGACAGACAGAGCCAAGTGTAGCCCAGGCTGCCCTCAAAATTGTTATAAGGCTGAGGTTGAATTTGAACTTCTGATGCTTCTACCTCTTACTTAGAAGTGCTGTTATTACAGGTATGTGCCATCTTACCAGACTGTACCCAGTTTTAGATAAAATCTAGGTATTATAATGTGAGGCAATATTATTTTTGCTAAGTTTATCATTGAACTTAGTGACTTCCAAGAAACAGAAACTATGCTCATAAAAACTTAGGTAAAGTATGGCTAGTTCTACAAAACTATGATATGGCCTGGTTCTTGAGCTCATTAGCATCTTTTAATTAACCTTAAATTACCAATAATCTTTGACCCATTCTGATGCCTTTCTAAATGTTAGAGTTCTTCAAAGGACATGCAAAAACTTCTGCCTCAATGATCTATTCGAATTTTAAATCTCTGAATAGAAAAGAACATGCAGGATTCCCTTTTCTCTTCGATGACCACTGTCTCTTCCTAGCCAGAGTCAGACATGCCAATATACAGATTAATAGAAATGGCTTAAATTAAGATGTAAGACTTAGCCAATAAGAAGCTAGAGCTAACGACCAAGCAGTGGTTCAATTAATACAGTTTCTGTGTGATTGTTTCAGGTCTAAGCTAGCTTGGTGCCCGGGTACCAACAAGTGGACTTCCTCCAACACAGAAGCTGTGTTATTTGCAGTACTGTTTGGCCAAAAGTTTAAGCATATTTTTAGCTAGCTCTTATATACTAAACTAAGCCATTTCTATCAATCTGTGCATCACCATGAGGTCGGGTTTTACAGCAAAGTTTTGGCTGCCGGCTCATGTCTTTCTCCTCTGGCAGCTACATGGTTTCTTTCTCCTCTGGCAGCTACATGGTTTCTTACCAATAAAAGCAGAGCTTAGAATCATGAGTGACTATTGAGAAAGATTGAAGACTCCATGAATTAAGGCAATCACATGAGCCTCCACATGCTAAGGCAAACCTATTTATAGATATGAACTTCAAGTTTATCAAGAATAGTCACATTAAACACCCAATATGGAATTATCGTTGATGGAGACAGATTGTTGAACATCAATTAATTCCACTGTCTCCCTTCAAAGGTCCAGCTCCTTATCTACATAGGGAAAATTATTTCCGTATGGGTGTACTTTCCTGCCCACAAAATGTCAGCCATAATCATGACAGGAAGGTATACACAACAGCTGATGTATAGGCATGGCATTGCCATAGGGTGACGCGAGTATAGAAATGCTGGCCTGGCTCCTGCCTATGAGTCTCCCTGGATGTATCAGCATGAATGCCACCCACCAAAAGACATCAGGACTCAGAATATTAAAATGTTCATTGAAGGTGATGTTGCAATGCCAGCTTGTAGGAAACCCTGAAAGGACATATGCTAAAATCTAATATGCGGTGTATTATCCTCGTAGTTGTCACTGTGTCCCTGCTAAAAGGGAAAGCATGTCTTCAAAAGCCAAAGAGTGGGTGCATAGTTCCTAAGGAATTACTTATAATCTGATTCCCCCTCCCTCAGTAGCCATTATTTGACAATAATCATTCTTCTAGGGGTAAGATTTGGTGAGACCCTGCCAAATTTATGCTGGAATCTGGAATGGCTGGATCTTCTGCAGGCATTTGCATGCACTCATGGTAAAGGGGGCTGAGACATCCATTCATATTGAAATGTGAGTCTACACTTACCACCCACAGAGCGATTTAGTTACTTCACTCCTTTTTTTCCAGGGATTCATAGAACCCCCTTTAAATCCACAAGTACAAATTGATGAACTGTTATTGATGACATGGGTATGACTTTAACACATGGCATTAGCCCTATAAATATATGCTTATACCATAAATTATGTCATATATGATATTTGACTTCCATTTGTGATGGGCAACTGCTCCTGGCCTACCTGACTATTACTGATTGAGTTGACTGAATACAAACCATGATTTTAAAATACAAAGTCACTGCCACTAATCATAATGTTTGCAGTCTCCAACAGCATCAGAGAACGTTAGAATATACTTTTCATAAAGGGATTATATTGAGATGCTGTGGACAGCATGGTTCTACACACCGGGAAGCTACACTGTATCTATCCCAAGAGAGACTGATTCCCAGTAATGACACTTCTAGCATCATTGCTCAGTTGCATCCTGTGGCTCAAGAAGCAACATGTGGCACTTAGCCCAGGTTTGCTACTGTGTCCTTTTCTGCACCAAGAATTCCACAGTCTTTCTTGTTCCCTAGTAATTACTTAGTTTTAAGTGTAGATGCCTTGTCTGGATACACAAAGGGGTCTCTGTTCCCCTTGTTTTCTTTAGTATAATAGAAGATGAAAGATGCCTTTTACTTCTGAAGGAATCTTAGAGCAATCTCCTAAATAATAGATCACCTAAAATTTCACCTAAATGTCCAGTCTTTGAATATTTAGGGTATTAATTGTCCTCACTCTGAAATATGTAAGCCCTACAAAGTCCTCTAGAATAGTTTCTCATTTGTCAACTCAGCACAATGCTATAGGTGTAATGGAGCAGTGTGATATTCCCCTAGATGTTCATATGGTCACAATGTCTTAGGACAAGATTGAGGAAGCAGGCAGGAGCCTGAGCATCATTCTGATTAGCATTAAAAGAACAAAAGAAAAAAAAGTTTTGTCTACATAAATGCAAACTGGTTTCAATTTTCTTTTAAAATTTGAATGGGAATGAATGATTTGCCAATCAATGGATAAATTATGCACCTGGGACCTTATTAATGTATTTTTTTAAAACAAAAATATATTTACTGCTGCAAATGCAACTGAGAAGCCTACCTAACTAAATCTTTTTTATACTATAGTCATTCTTAGAGATCCACCCAGTGTTGAGTAGGGCCTTGAGTGCTGCAGACAGGAATCGTTCAGGAATTTAAAGATTGATAATCTTTAGACCACTTCCTTTGGAGTGCAAGAATATTTCTTCTCAAGCAATTTATTGATTCAAAGTTCATGAAAAAAATCAATCATCAAAAAATGTTGCTGAAGTAGCATTGTATCCTTTCGTTTTCCATTGCAGTGATAAACACCATGACCAAACAGCTGATAGAAAAAGAGTTTGCTTCGGATTATGGTTCCAGAAGGCTAAGAGTCTGTCATAGTAGGGAGGTGAGTAAGCAGGGAGCAGGTGTGGGAGCAGGAACAGGAGGCTGGGAGCTCATAGCTCAGCCACAAGCACAGAGCAGGGAGAACAAGCTAGAAATGTTATGATATTTTTTAATCTCCATACCAGACCTGAGGGATATGCTTCCTCAAGCAAGGTTGCATCAACCTGTATTACTATCGCCTTTACAGCTGACTAATATATGTTTTATTTATGTAATATACTTTCTTTATCCATCGGTTTTTAATGGACAATTGGACTGTTTATGCATATATGTATATAATAAATATATATATGAAATATATATTTCAATCATTGTAAATGGTGCTGTTATAGCTTACCTAAACCAATGGGAGTTTACCAACTCTTGCTGGACAGGGAAGGAATCAGCATAGGACCAAGCTAGACCTCTGAATATGGGTGACAGTTGTATGGCTGGGGCAGACTGCGGGGTCACTGGCAGTGGCACCAGGATTTGTCCCTGCTACTTGTATTGGCTTTTGGGAACCCATTCTCTTAGGATGGATACCTTGCTCAGCCTGGATATAGTAGGGAGGGCCTTACTCTTTCTGAGGAGTGGATAGGGGGTGGGATGAGGAAAGATGGAGAGGAGCAGAGACAGTGAGAACTGGGATAGGTATACAAAAGGAGAAAAGATAGTTTGTTTACTTTTTAAAAAAAAATAAAATAAAATTTAATAAATGGTGATGTTATAAATTTACACACATACACATATGTATTATGGGTACCTGTTTTAAACTTATTTGTATATATACTTAATAGATTTATGGTGTTATATGGCAATTCCATGTTTAATATTTTGAAAAACCATCAAAGTCTTTTTCATAGAAAATGAACCATTTTTATTTTCTGCTAGGAATTTATTAATAAGCTTGCCAATATTTATTTTCTAAAAATATACGGCCATCTTAGAGAGTATGAGGATTCTTTATTTGGGTTTTCAATTATTTTTTTATACAGATGAAAGATATTTAATATCTCTTCATGTGCTTTCTGCGTCTTTTAACACTTTCTATGGAAATATCCATTTAACTTCTTAACTAGCTTTTCATTGTCTTTCTGTGTTGTTGAGTTCTAAAAGTTCTTTATTCCATGTAACGGGCTTTTACTAATATATGGACTTCAAATATTTTTCCATCTGTAAGTTATATTTCCAGTGGATTTTTATGCACAATATATTTAACTTGTCAAAGACCTAGTTTCTCTTTATTTTCTTTCCACGCTAAGAGTTGTATGGATGTAGGTTTTACACTTCAGTTTCTGAGCCATTTTGGTTAAACTTGACATGGCATGAGATTATCCCAGCACCTTTTGTGTAAGAAAAGTATTTTTAGCACACTTATCTTGATACTTTATTAAAAATATTTGTCATAAGTGTGTAAAGAACAAACAATGTAATTCCACAGTACAGTTCTAAAGGCTAAACACATGAAATCAAGGTATTGATAGGGACATGTCTTTTCTTAAAACTCTTGATGGCTCTTACTCTGAGTCATTCTAAATTCTGTTGTTTTTCCTATGATTACCGGCATCTTTGGTACAGGTGTATCACCCAGCCCTTACCTCATTGTCACATGTGTTCTTCACAGGTGTCTGATTTTCATATAGTTGTCTTAACAAATGTCAGTCACAGTAGATTAAGAGACAACCCTCTCCCCTGCCATGCACTTGTATGAACTCTACTTAATTTTACATGCAGTGATCCTTTTTTCAAACAAAGGTCAAAGTACAAAGCATGGCATCTGCATATCTCTTTTTGGTAGGACATAATGAAATGCAAAATATATTGGTTTAGTACTGGATTTATTTTCTTTTCAGTTCATTGCAATATATGTCCTTGTACCAATAGCATGAGTTTTGGTTACTTTGATGTAATTACTCCAACTTTGTTCTTCTTTTCAAGATTGATTAACTATCCATTGACTTCCACAACTCCTAATGGAGTTAATGTTTGACTTCTTCATTTTGGCTAAAACAACTGTTGAAATTTTTATAGGGTTTTCACTGAATCTGTAGATAAGAGTTGTATGGATGTAGGTTTTACACTTCAGTTGCTGAGCCATTTTGGTTAAACTTGACATGGCATAAGATTATATTTTGTGTAAGAAAAGTATTACTTAGGTAATATTGTTGTTCTTATGATATTAATTTCTCTTATATAAGAACACAATGTATCTTTACTTTTGTGTAAGTGCATGCTTAGCTTCTTTCAGTGATTTTTGTAGTTTTTAGTGTACTTGGTTCTTACAATTTATGCCTTAGCAACTGATTAGTTTTGATGTTATTGTGAATGATATTACTTTAATAATTTTCTTTTAAAAATGTTGATTCTGGTGTGTAGAAGCACAAATAACTGAGTGTTGATCCCACTGTGTGATTTTGCTAAATTCATCGATTGCTTCTAGTAGCTGTTTCATTGATTACTTGGATTAGAGAATCATGTTATCTGTGAATGTAGATCATTTACTGTTTCCTTCCTGATATAGATGTCTTTTATTTCCTTTTCTTGCCTCATTAATCTTAGTAGATGTCCCTGTACAATATTGAATACCAGTGGTGAAATCGGAGATCCTTGTCTAGTTCTTGGTTTTAGTTGGAAAGATTGAAATCTTTCCCTCTCTTACTGCTGAGCAGGTGTTAATTGTAAATGCAGTGCTGTTTTTAGTACATAATAAAGTTTTGCTGCACATTTTCAGGCCTTTGCATTAGTGCAAATGAACATGTACTGTTCTCATACTTCTTTCTCCAAAGGTAAGGGGCTCAACTTGCATAAGTCATTTGACTGCTATATTTATCAGTTTTAATTTATCCCTTGAGATAGTGGAAATGGCTGGCAGATGAGCTGTAACAGAATTTCTTCAGGACTCAGGTGTCTTCCAGAGCACTCTTACTGGCAGGATAACCATGATGACATTTGAAATTCCAAGTATTAGAGAACACCAGATTAATTACAAAATATCTTTTCTCACTTTTATTTCATATAAACAACACAATGTTTAATAACAATGTTTGTGATGATCAAACTTCATTGTCAACTTGATTGAATTAATAATAAAATTGGGTATTAGTAAGGCACACCTTAGGGTGTGTCCATACAGGGGAGTGTTTCCAGGGAGGATAAATCCTGAAAAGAATGAGCATTGTATTATCCCTACAGATGGGTTTTCATAGTGAGGAAACAAAGCAAAAGGAAAATGCTAGATGAGCACCAGCTTCATTTCTTTCTGCTATTTAAATGCTGCTGCAATGTATCTTATCACCTCATATTCATGCTCTCACTATGCTTTCTCTTCCACAAAGGACTGTATCCCCTTAAACCGAGGACCAAAATAAAGAGCTCCTTCCTTCTGAGCGATTTTATCACTGTAGTGAGAAAACATAACTATGACTGTACATATCTTCAGACATTCAGATTTCTTTTTTTAAAGATTCATTTATTTATTATGTATGCAGTGTTCTGTCTGTCTGTATGCTTGCTGGCGAGAAGAGGGCATCAGATCTCATTATAGATGACTGTGAGCCACCATGTGGATGCTGAGAATTGAACTCAGGACCTCTGGAAGAGCAGTCAGTGCTCTTAAACTTTGAGCCATCTCTCCAGCCCCAGATTTCTTATAATAAATAATATCTTGTCATCTGGAATGCAAATTCAATTGGATAGTCTATATTTTTGTTAAATCTGTTGGCATTGTTATGACTTTTTTGTGATGGAGTTATAGAATCATTCATTCTATGGATGAGTTCATATTTTCAGTCTTTCTAGATCTTCTCATATTCCCTCCACAAAAACAAA
>JAQHUG010000067.1:1278511-1290341 GCA_028555095.1 Dicrostonyx torquatus | reverse complement strand
GGAATGTGGGACACAGCAAAGCTGGGGAAAGGGGATAGGATGTCTCCTAATCGAGCAGAGAGGCTGGGGGCTAGGGTTGATCTTACCCTGAGTTGAGCCGGTGGATCTGAAGCTGTGGCACTCACCAAGGACTCGCCGCCATGAAAAGCCCTATTATAGAATCTTGATAGGATATTTTGGACAAAATGACTTATAATAATTTGAGATTAGAAATAGAATTTCTAGCCTTAGATATTACATGGATCTAGAGTAGACTTGATTAATATATTAAATAAAAATATATATATTAAATAAGAGTAATATAAATACTGTTTAACGTTTGTGGTAAAAATATATATCATGAAGTGTTATTTTTAAGAGGACACTAGCAGGAAAGTATTATTATTTGTAAAGTGATCCCTTGAGAATAGAGCAGGTAGGTAAATTTTCTGTGCATTATCCAAGGTCTCTCAATTACTGGAACCAATGAATTAATGGATGCAAATGTGAGATATTTTGGCATAGTGATTTTCTCCCAAATTTTTTTCTTACATTAATTAAAGCCTTTACATCGCAGCAAATACATCTATTCTTTACTATCCCAAATAGAAACAGAGTACACTGAGGCTAGAGAGATGATTTAGTGAAGGTCTTGCCTTTCAAGAGGGGCATCCGAGTTTGCATCCTCAGAAACCCTGTGAATCCGCTCAATAAAATCAATTAAAATATAGTAACAATGTATTGAGGAAATAGTGGAGGCTTGATATTAGAGCAGTGAAAATCTGCCTCTTACTCTATAGCATTGAACATAAGCCCTAAAGTCAGAAACAAATTAAAAAGGAACAAATGCCTGGTGAAGGTAAGGGCAGGCACTCAAAAATCTGGAGAAATGATATAATAACTATGATGAAGATAATATCCAATTCAAAATGCTGGATGCAAATGTAGGCATATTAAATATTTAGCTGAATAATTTCACATATCTACCTAGGATGAAATTCAAACATCTCAGATGCACAGTTCATGACTGAAGAGTTTCTCTTATATTAAATAGACTTAAAAACAATGTTTGGAGCCAGGTGGTGTTGGTGCATGCCTTTGATCCCAGTACTCGGGAGGCAGAGGCAGGAGGATCGTTGTGAGTTCTAGGCCAGCCTGATCTACAAGAGCTAGTTCCAGGTAAGGCAACAAAGCGAACACAGAGAAACCCTGTCTCAAACAACAACAACAACAAACAAACAATGTTTGGGTTACCTTTTCCTGCACTACTTATGAGAATCAGAGAATGACAAGGCTGTTCACAAAGCTTACTCTCGAAGAGACTCTACCCCCAGTCATTAAACAGTAATGACCAAGAGAGCCACTGGTATCTCATTAACACATTAAGGCCAGCTTTCAGCCAAGAGACCCATGCACTGTGCTGGTAAATGTTGTCTAAATGAGGAAGGAGAAGTGAACTGTTCACATGAATTATGTTTCTATGTCATCAAAATAGAATTAGTCATGTTGATAGATTTATTAGAAAGCTCTTAAATAAACCAGTAAAGTTCTATAAACATTTGATTTTATTTAAAGAAAAATAACTTAAAATGGTACTCTAGCCAGCCTGCTAAGCCATCTTGCAGGCTCCCAAAGTTGGAATTTTAATAGTGAAAAATATCTCTGTATTGTTTAAATCAACAAAACATGCATTTTATAGATATTTTCCATCTCTGAAATAATATATAATCCTGTCTTTAATAGATGCATAAAATTATTTATCTATAATAGGTAAATATATTTTATAAATAGTTAAAATCTTACATAAAATCCAGAAGAACTAACTTGAAACTTCTTATTCTACAATTAATCAATTTACTAGTTTTCTTTAGTAATTTAATAAAAAAACTGACAGTGAAAGATTAACTTGCAATTTTTATATCTAAGTTGTTTCTGATTTTATAATTAATGAGCCTAAAGAAACAAGCCTGTTTTGTTTTGCAGTATCAGTTGAGGTGTGAGCTATTAAAACGTGAACAATCAATCATTTAATTTATCATCTTTCTCACATTATGTTTCATAGATCACCAATGTGAGATCCTTTCATTCAGGCCTTAACAAATATTTATTGAATGATGCAGAGAATGAATCTGAGTATTTAGAAGGGATATGTGTCAATGTCAAAACTCCCTCAGCCATGTCCAATTGTCCTGGGTCCTCAACAATACTCAATTCATTTCTCTTAAAGACATCTATTTCAAGAAGAGCAGAACTTTACTCTGCTCAACAAACTTGATGGCTGTGTGTGTTATCTTTCCCATTCCCATTTTGTTATTAACAGTTGATTCATCTCTATGCATACAATTCACAGATTAATAAGTGAAAAGGCTTCCATTAATAATTAATGACATTTTCTTTATTTGCCAAGGACTGAAACTCAATGAGTTGAGAACTTTTCCTAATCTTTTTAAACACTGTAGAGTATAATTCTCTGTGAGTTCCATTACCTTGTATTCCTATGATATTTTAAAGCTACATGCATCTTGTCAAAATATTTTGAATAGGCTAATCAAATTCATCCAAATTTCATTAAGGCTCCACTTTAAAAAATAAGCTGGGTAGGATATAGAAATGGAACATGTTATTTTTTTCTTCTCCTCAGAAATTTCATCAAGAGCATCTCCTGGTTTACTGCTTGTGTTCACTAATGTGTATGTTCAGCCAGGGATTCTGTCATTCTTACTTCCCACCAGCACCACTCTTGGATCTGAAGGAGGAGGGCCATGAGAGTTGACACAGGTGTTCCTGTAATTACTTTATTATCCTTTCACTGAACCACAAGAACTCAAAAAGAAAATCCAAAAGACAGATGCAAAGTTTAACAATGAATAGCTATTTTAGTTCGAAACATGAAGGTATTTTTTTAAATAAAATGTATCTGGAATTAAATTTCTTTGTATAGTCACAATATTTGCATGTCATGATTGCACAGCTAAATGAAGAATTGGTGTCAGTTTAAATCAACAATAAAATTTTCAGGTTTCTATCTTGGACTAAGAAGAGCTCTGGAAGTTTCTGCTCCCAAAATGACCATATTTTTGATTCATCAAGTATTATCAGAACCTCATAAATGGTTTTCATATGCAAGGGAAAATACTGGTTTGTGAGTTTAAAAGTCTCAGTGTAGCAAACTTCCAGAAAACAGGTGCAAATGACAAGTTTTAGTGCTCGTCACCTCTCTTAGGAAAATTCCCTTGCCCATTCATTCTGTCACTCTTCTGGAGAAGTTTCTTATGTCATTTTCTCTCTCTTCAAAAACTTCTTTAAGCTTCCGTGAGCAAGTGATGGTTTTCTTTCCTGTCTTTCTGAAGAAAACCCAAAGTGAATATAAATGACATTTCCCAAGCATTCATCACCTCTACAGGGGCAGCTGTGAGCCTAATTTTCTTCCACTGTCATAAGTGAATGGTTTCTGTTTCTAGTATGGTCTATCAACTTGCTCATGAGATCCCATCCTCTTGTGCTTGGTATAGCATATTACACCAATAACATTGGTTTGTAATCATGAATGCTTATCTTTAAAATAACTGCACAGACCCTATTCTCTCTACTGTGTTTTCCTCTGGCCATTTGCCCCTTTCCTTTCCCATAGAGCAAACTGCTTAAGAGCCTTGCCTACATTTGATAATGATTTCTTTCTCTCTGTCTGGGTTAAACTGATTTAAGTGGATCTTCATTTCCAATCTCCTGAAAGTGCACCCTAGCACAAGCAAGAATTCTTTCATAGGTGTGCTACATAGGTGTGCAATAGCAACTGCATCCACAGATTTGTAGAGACTCAACCAGGGAATCATCTTTACACTCTCTTCTTTGCCACATGGTCTACCCTTTAGCAAATTGGTTTTCTTTGTGGGAGGGTTCACCTGTATTTCTGTGCTTTGATTGGTTAAATAAAGAGCTGCCTGGCTTATAGTTAGGTCAACCCTTAGGTGGGCGGAGTAGACAGAACGGAAGTTCTGGGAGGAGAAGAGAGGAAGTGAGCAGACGCCACGAGCCACCATCGCAGATGGATGCAGGTTAGACCTTTTCGGTAAGTCACCACGTGGTGACTTACAGATTTTTATAATGGGTTAGTTTAATTATGAGAGCTAGCCAAGAAAAGGCTAGTGATAATAAGCCAGGCAGAGTTTAAATGAATACCGTCCTCAGGTGGTTATTTTGGGTGCAGGCGGCCAGCCAGCCACTGAGCGGGCCAGTGGCTGGGGGCTTGGAAGCTGGGTGTGGGGAACAAACAACACACACCCCTCTCCCCCCCTAAATACAACAGTTTGGCGCCCTGGGGAACACAACACACACCTCTCCCCTCATTACAACATTTCTTCCCTCTCACACTGTATTCATAATTCAGCTCCCTTCAGTATACCCACACTGCCCAGCCTGCTTCAAGCTAGTGTCACCATTTCATTTTTCCTGTCAAATGATTTACCAGTGTAAGGTATTTCCACTAGCAATGAGTTTTCACGTTCTCTGTGAGTTAGTATCCTCAGTCTTTTAAGAGATATGCCATGATATTTTATTATTATTTACTCCATATTACCTTGATTAGTAATACATTTTCACCTATTTGGTTGTTTTATATTTGTATATTTTATTTAAGGGAACTATTGATTAACCTTGCTTGCATTTCAATGTTTTATATTTTCTAACTGATTTAAGGACATTTTTTTTCCAATATAGGGTTTCCCTATAGCTTTGGAGTCTGTTTTGGAACTCACTTTATACACTAGGCTGGCTTCGAACTCACAGAGATCCACATCTCTGCCTCCCAAGTGCTGGGATTAAAGGCATGTGTCACCATTGCCTGGCTACAGACAATTTTATAGCTTCAAGTTATAAAATTGTTTGTTTACAAGAGTGGATTTAGTTTTTTTTTTTTTTTACGACAACTATCTCTTTCAGGAGTGGTAGGTTTTCCCTTTGGTAGTCAAATTTACAAGCAGTTATTGCATCTACCTTGTTTCTCGTGAGTTTCAGTTATTTAACCATCCACCCTTGCATGCTCAGAGCAAGTGCCTTACAGACATCATCACCCTTCCATCCCTGCAAAGGACTTTTTCCCCATCAGAATATCAGGTTATGAAGATGAGTGTAGCCTGGCTCTCTCATATTCTATTGGCTATATCAGGAATGTCAGACCTTCCAACATGCATATTTATTCTGCTCTGGTGTTTGGATATGCTTGACAAGACCTGTGAAGATAGAGTTCATTATAATCCCTGCTAACTTAGGACGTGAGTAAAACAAATATAAAGAGCATTACTTGCTAAAGATCAAAAGGAGTAAAATTTTTTAAAGGCTGAAATTTGATCCTAGACAAACTGACTCCAAATGCCAGATGGCTCTGGCCTACATTTTAGAGCCTTCTGTGAGTACCGTTCATTGGCATAGTTTTTCAATACACTATTAGAAATAACATAAATGCCACGGAATAGAGAAAAAAAATATTTTCAACCACCTTTCTGTAGTGGGAAAACCACCAAGAGAAGAAGTCACTGGGAAAGGGTGCTGCAGTCTTTAGATACTGACAAAGGCAAGTGACACCCCATGGTCCCAAAGGCGTCAGGGACACATCCTGAAAACAGAGAGACAGTTGTAAACATGGTTTTCATTCCACTATACACAGTCTAGCATGGCTTTATTTTATTGCTTTTATTTTTGCTAGGGGCATTTAAACCTAAAATTAAAAAAAATGTGATGATGACAGCTAACCAACTCTCAGGGGACTGTATCTATCCTTGGGGCTTATTCCAAATGTGGTGGTTGTAGAGGGAGTTCTTATTCATCCTTTGTGTGCCATGGATGTAGAATCCTGAGAACTATGACTATAGGAGATTCAGTATCAGAACCAGGCTTTGCTGTGTCTTTGTCAGTAAGTTCTTAAGAAAACAAATACAAATGAAATACGTCCACCGTGTAGGTGGCACTGGGCTGTGGTGCTCACTGCTGGGGTCTGTCGTGCCTTCCTAGAGTTCTAATCATTCATTCCTCAAAAGAAATGTCAAGCTGCTCCTGCTGTCAAGAGAGCAGATGCTCTGCTGACGTCTTTGAGGAAGTGACTAGAAAAATGGATGCCAAACACAGAATAGAATTCTTTCTCTTATTCCAAAATTCCACGTTTGCTTTGTCCTGGTGTGAGGTTATCAGCCCCAAACATCAGTGGGGATAATGTTTCCAGTTGGGTGCAATGCAAACATATGACATAGAGTGTCTCATTTTTTTTCTCCCGATACTATGATGAAGGACACTGACAAAATCCACTCATGGGAGAAAGGTTGATTTCAGTTCAGACTTCAAAGGTACAGTAGATCATGGTAGGAAGGCAGAGTGGCAGGAGGCTTAAGCAGCAGTCACATCACATCCACAGCCAGGCAATCAAAAAGCAAGGGATGTTGGGCTCAGCTCCCCTTCCGCTATTTATACAGTTCAAGATTTAAACATAGAGTATGTTAGTGCCTACTTGTAGTGTGGATCTATGCATATCAATCACGCTTATCAACACGATCCTTTACAAGCATGCCTAGAAGCTAAATAATTTCTCATAGGTGTACCTGGAGCTTGTCTCTTAGGGGACGCTAGATCCGGTGGAGATGACAAGGAACCCTAACCATCTCTCTGGGCTCCAGGAAACTTATTGTCTCTTTAGTGTTGTTCTTCTGACCCTAGCAGAAGTACTGATTGCTGTACACTTTATCGATTGAAACAGAGCCCATCTAGTTTGCCAGTATAACCTTGGGATTCTGAGTCTTGGCTTCCTGAGTGCTAGGATTACAGGAGACTGCCACACCTGCATGCCTCTTACCTCACTTCTGAGAATCTGAACTCTGGTCTTCATGCTTACACAGAAAGCATTCTATCCACTGAACTACCTGCCTGTTCCTCTTTCTGCACTTTAAGAATGACATCATACTTTACTGTATTATCTCAGTTTGATTATTCTGTGATTATTATTTATTTTATATCATAATAAAATAATATTTATATAATATAAATTAATATCTCTATAAAACATAAATCTTAAAAAAAGAACAAAGCATAAAAATAAGTCACACGAGTATTGTTTAATATGTGTAGCTAGAAAGAAAATGCAGTGATGGCTAATGTGGTCAACTTGTCAGAATTGAGTAAGTATGTATGTATATATACACACACACACATATATATACAAAACTATGTGTGAAGGTGTACAAAGTATGCAGTGCTGAAGCTATAGAAGTTTCCTTAATACATGAAAAGTAAAATTGTTAGTATATTTATAGCTAAAAACATTTTCTAATTTGATTCTTTTTTAAGAGATCAGAGTTTATCAAGCAAAAGAAAGGAATAGCAATATCCATATCTTGTGAAGTTTATATTATACGTAAAATGTGAGATATTAGTAGGGTGAAAGAGAAAGAAACATACTGCTTTAATACTAGTCTCATAATATATGTAAACATAGATGATAAACTCAAGTTCATTCATCAATTGGGAAAGCACTAAAAAAAGATGATGGTGATTTATGAGCCAATGAAAAAATTATGAAATACTACAGCTAGGATCAAATAAGGGGGAAAGATGAATATAAAATAAAGAAAAAGATGGAACAAGGAACAAAAGCTGTGGGTCTAGTAATTACCTTCAACAGTAATCACAATTATAAAAACATTCAAAAATAAAAACTATCAAAGTATGTAAGGAATGGGAACACAAATCTAAGTTATTTTAATGTAAATTCATATGCCTTCAATGTTAAAAAATGAAAAATAGACACACCAAAGAAACAGTAAGAAACTGCTGTGTACAATAATATTGGCAAAAGCAAACTTTATGACAAGAAAGATTTCCATAACTGTGCTATTATCTGAGGACAATGAAGTGCCAAATTCTCAGGAATGCAGAATGCAGTATGTGAAGAGTATACGAACAAAGCAAAAGCTGAAGGAGATAAGCAAATATACAGTCATGTCTGAACATTTACCCTTCCAGCTTTTCACTGGTTTGAAAATTGAGAAAATCTGAACTGCATGGACTTATTATAATACTCCCTTCAAAGCACTACTTCACATACAACAATGTATGTAAATAGCTGACACATTATTTTCACATTATAGAGTACATTGCTAAGATTAATTCATGCTAGACCATAAAATATGACTTTGAATTTAAGAATCAACATTTTTTATAACTTCACTGCTGTAAGTGAATGAACTTATAAAAAAGTCCTGAGATTTTTCAAACATTGTAAAATTAAAGAAAAAAAATATTAAATGGTTCCTAGATCAAAGAATGTATTTTGAGAGGGATTGTGAAATAGATTAAATCGGAAATAGTAACAATCATACATAAACATGATTTCCATAAAAACCACAGGGGATATTTTTAGACGTTCTGTAAGGCTAAGAAATAACCACAACTACAAGGAATTGGAGCCCTGAAAGTCATCACACGGTCATGGATGGGAAGACTGACTCAATGTTGTTCAGTTATACATCATACATACTGCTCAAAGTGAACTGCAAATTCAATGGAAAGCCAAGGATATTCTTCATAAAACTGAAACAAAACATCCTTAAATTTGCATAGAGCTACACAACACACATGTGCTCACATACACTCTCAAACATATACATGCACACACACAAGCCCCAAATGCCAAAGCCAAGTCGAGGATAAAACAAACACACACAGAGACCAAAGCATAAGACACTGTGCTACCTATGTGAAATCATACTATGAAACCCTTATAATCCAAACAGCATAATACTGGCATTAAAATCTATATGAAAGAGAACATAAAACCTAAAAACCAAACAGTGGATTTATAGCCAGCAGATGTTTCCGCTGAGTTTTAACACAGAGTTGTTAAAAACAGCCTTCTGTTAAAAGTGCTGAAGAAATTTGATAGAGACAAACATGATAGGAACCAGGGGCCTATTTTTGCCAATTTAAAAATCTCTAACGGATTTAAGAATTAAGTATAACACAAGTACAGGAACTAATAGAGAAAAACTGGGAGCATTGGAAAACTGAAACAAGCAAATTTTTTAAGAGGACCCTTAAAAATAAAGTAGACAAAAGCAAAAACAGACAGATGGGATTATACAAAACCAAAAAAATCTTCACGGGAAGAAAAAATCAACATCCTAAGGAGGCAGCCAACAGATTGGAAAGAAAATATTTGCCAACTACATCTGAGAAGGGTTTATTATAGGAAATGTCTGGAATTCAAAAAATTCAGTAGTATCAATAACTTCCAAAAGTGTATTGGAAAATGGTTAAAGTCCCACCTCGATATTTTTCTGATGATGTGTACATTGTGAGAAGGTATATAAAGAATGCTCAAGTCACTCAGTATTATGAAAAGGCAACAAATCCACAATGAACAGTGACAGATGTTGGTGAGGGTGAAGAAAAAGGCAGTCTCTGTCACTGTTGGTGAGTCTGTAGATCAATGCAACCATTAAGGAAACCAATGAGAGTGAACCTAAAAAAAAGGAACAAAATCAACAAAAAAATCCTGCCATAAAATCCAACAGTCTTGAAATTAGATTGAAGATAAAGTTTTCTAACCAGTGATGTAGAATTAACAAGTAATCTATATAAGTAAGAAAACCTAATCTTGATCAATAACATGGATGACTTGAACCACTAACCAGAGTCAATTTAAGAACATTCATAGAGATACTGAAATTTGTTTATGGCAATCACATTTCAAGAATGGAAAAAAAAAAGGAAGACTGTATCCATGACATTGGCAAGAGGAATTTTTTCTTATAGAAGGGAGTAGAACATACTAGCCAGAAAATAAAATGATGGCATAATGAATTCATTGAAAGAACAATAAAAAATTAAACTAAAGCCAATTTGTAAATAGGGAAGTCAGAAAGTGACAGAAATTATTCACACATCTCTTGAAAATGTTTTTTTTCCAAATATACAAATAATTACCACAAAAGCAGCAAAATGACAACCTACAAAATTCTTATAGAAAAGGCTTAAGCATCTATTTTACAAAAGAAACCTTTGTAATATCGCTTATGCACAAAAATTTCCTCAAAAATCTAGAGTTATCAGAATTGTACAAGTCAAAACAACAAAGAAATATCACTCTGTATTAAATTTAAAAAATATTGCTATACATTTTACCAAGAGTTCAGAGCTACAAAAACATGCATATACTCTGCAGGAGAATTTGTAGAACCTCCTACCCATTAGGCCCTTTTATAAACCATATTCCAATAAAATAAAGCGTAGATATACCAGAGGGTGTGTCTATCATAGCAGAATTGATAAATAACTGAATTTCCCAACCATAGAATCTTATTACACAATAATAGGAATAAGCTAATGTTTTATGCAAAAGCACAAAGTAAATCTCAGAAGTAAATCTCAGAAGCCCTCCACTGGATGAAAGAAGGCAAACAGAACAGAAATACAGGCTGTATAATTTCTTTCACTTACATAAAATTTCAAAGCCAGCAAAACTAATATGTGGTAAATAAAATCTCAACAGTGCTTTATAGGATTAACCAGTAATAGTACCTGAGCTCTTCAGGTGTTTAGAATATACAGATTTGACAAGAAATGAGTGATAGATTGTACATAGTTCTCCAAACCAAGAAATAAACACTTCTGAGATATATTTTCTTGATTGAATATAAATAATTGCTCATTTTTAGAATGGAAATATTTAATATAAAAACATTGTGGAAAATGATAGTTACATGTAAATGCCAGTAATGGGGTCTTAGCTTTTTCTTCTGTTGCTGGGATAAAGTACCCTGGGTGGGGGGGAGCAAACAAATCAAGGAAGAGGGAATATTTCAGTTCACATTTCAAAGGTACACTCCTTCACGGCAGGGAAGCCAAGGCAGCGTGATCAGAAAACGCCTATCATATCCCATCCATGATAGGAATGTTTGCTATTGCTGGGCTCTCTTTCTCTGAGTGTACAGTCCAGGAGCCCAACCAGACAGTGAATAATGCCACACACTGGGTAGATTTTCCCTCCTTAATAAAATGATCAAACCTAGATAATTCCTCCTTTTGCCTCCTTTTCTACCCTCTCCCATGTTCCCCATACTCCCAATTTACTCAGGAGATCTTGTCCTTTTCTACTTCCCATGTAGATTAGATCCATGTATGTCTCTCTTAGGAACCTCTTTTTTATCTAGGTTCTCTGGGATTGTGAATTGTAGGCTTGTTTTTCTTTATTATGTCTAAAAGTCATTTATGAGTGAGTACATAAGGTATTTGTCTTTCTGTGTCTGAGTTACCTCACTCAATATGTTGTTTTCAAGATCCATCTATTTGCCTACAAATTTCAAAATGTCATTATTTTTTTCTGTAATACTCCATTGTGTAAATGTACCATATTTTCCTTATTCATTCTCCAGGCAAGGGGCATTTAGGTTGTTTCCATGTTCTGGCTATGACAAACAATGTTGCTGTGAATATGCTTGAACACATGAGCTTGTGGTACGATTGAGCATCCTCTGGATATATACCCAAATGTGATATTGCTGGGTCTTGAGGTAGGTTGTTTCCTAATTTTCTGAGAAATTGCTATACTGATATCTGAAGGGGCTGTACCAGTTTTCTCTCCCATCACCAGTGGAAGAGTGTTCCCTTTACCCCACATCCTCTCCAACATAAGTTGTCATAAGTGTCTTTGATCTTGGCCATTCATAAATGTGTAGGATGGAATCTCAGAATTGTTTTGAGTTTCATTTCTCTGATGGCTAAGGATATTGAGCATTTTCTTAAGTGTCTTTCAGTCATTTTAGATTCTTCTGTTGAGAGTTCTCCATTTAGGTGTATACCACATTTTTTT
>JAQHUG010000067.1:1229305-1247306 GCA_028555095.1 Dicrostonyx torquatus | reverse complement strand
AAGATATTTAATTTGCATTGGTTTAATAAAATCATGATTGGCCAGTAGCCAGGCAGGAAGTATAAGTGGGGCAACTAGAGTAGGAGAATTCTGGGACTAGGTAAGGTTCAGTCTGCAGTTGCCACCCAGACACAGAGGACGCAAGATGAAAATGCTGCACTGAGAAAAGGTACCAAGCAAATCATATGTCTAAACACAGAGAAAAATTATGGGTTAGTTTAAGATGTAAGAGTTAGTTAATAAGAAGCCTGAGCTAATAGGACAAAGCATAAAAGAGTATGTAATTAATATTAAACCTCAGACTGGTTAGTTCAAAAGTGGCTTCACGAGCTAGCAAGCAGGACCAGGTGGATGGAGAGAACCTCATAAAGGGGGACCAGCAGAATGAAGAATATTTATAGCTACAATTGATTCATTTATATTTCACAGTCTTCAAGTGCACAGAACATTATGACTATCTACAGTGTTCACACAGTATGACAACCCACAAGAATTATTTACTTACTTAGACATATATTCTACTCCTTTCCCCCTGTACATATCACTGGATTCTGTGAGAACATTTTCTCAAGTATATAATTTGCTTTTTGTCTTCTAGAGATTTTTTCTTCTACTTTCAGTAGATATGTACATCTGTAATTGTAGGTACTTAGGGGACTGGGAATCTGTGACTCACCGATAAGAATAAACATGCAATCTTGAAATCTGTATTTCAAGGAGATAATTGATTAGGTAAGAGTTAAATATTCCTATAACATTAAAAAAAATCACAGTAAGTGAAGAGGATATTTTCCATAAGAAATTTCGTTTACTGATGTTAGATGAAGATAACTATTAAAATCCCAGAAAAAAGGAATTATGTAGGCAAGTTTGATAGCTTTGAGATATTTCTACTTTCCATAAATTATTCAGTTCCAAGAAACAAACTTGAAGTTGAATTCCTCACTAGGAGAGCTAGCCAGGTATCAGAAATACATTTATTGGTTTATCCCTGTGCAAATTACTGAACAAAATTTATACTAAGACTTCTAACTAGAAAAACCAAACAAATGAAGAAGATATGAGGTACAATTAGAAAAGCAAAAAGTCAAAGACTTCTTACTTTTCAATGACATGATTCCACAAAACAATTCTACCTGAAAACTTGTTAAACACATTCAACGAAGTAACATGATACAAAAGTAATGCACAAAAATCATTGGCTTTCCTATATACAAAGACAAAGAAGCCAAGAAAGAAGTTGAGGAATGCTTTCTGTTTATTTAAACATGTCTAGGGACTATGCTGGCTTAGTAAAATGGTGTTTCTAGGCTATCCTCCAAGATCCATGACCTCACTAGCCCTGGATAGTTGGCTAGGTCTCCAGTACCAAACATGATTTCCTTCTTTTTGAGATCTTAAGTCCATTAGAGAGTTGTTTTACAGCCATGTATGAGTGCCAACATTATACTTGTACAGTTATGCTTCCATCAAAGACATTGTTGCATATCATAGATATCATATCTGGGCACAACTTTATCTTGATGGTAAAGTAATTAGGATTAAGTGGACAAGGCCTCAACCTCATCTTTAGTAAAGATTTCAGAGAGAAAGAGGGGAAGAAAGGGAAGGGGGAGGGAGGAAGGGAGGCAGGGAGAGAGAAATATCTTTCCATGGAAAGCACAGATTGGTTATGTAATAACAAAGTGTGAAAACACAAATGCAAGTAAATTATACTAACTGACCATGGTATATTTATATATTTAGGAATATATATATGTATAAATGCATATGAGCATATGTATTAGTCAGGATTTTCAAGAGTACAAAATTTACAGAATGAATCTCTCTGTATATATATATTGTGTGTATATCAGAATGACTTGCGGGCTGTGGTATAACTAATTCCACAATGGATGGCTATGCTTAGAAAGTTCAAGAACCCAGTAGTTGCTTAGTACATGAGGCTGGATGTCTTAGCTGGTCTTCAGTATATGTTAGAAACCAATAAGTAAGCTCTAATGCCAGGAAAGGAAAGGACTTACTAGTAAGGCCAGAACAAGCAAGAAATGAGCAAAACTGTCCTTCTATGTTCTTGTATAAACTACCAGCAGAAGCCATATCCCAGAGGTAGGTTTTTGCAGCTCAAAGACCTGGATTAAAGCTGTGTTTTTCCACACCATAGATCCGGATCGGAGGTAGGTTTTCCTATTTCAAACTAAGCAAATATCCTTCTTGGTTTGCCCTCAATTTTTGAGTGTTAGTTAATTCCAGATGTAGTCAAGATGGCAGCCAAGAATAGCCATCATGGCATATTATAATTAGTAAAAAAGAAGCCATGAATCTTAAAGAGAGAAAAGAAGTGCAAATAGGAAGGTAAGGAGAAAGGAAAGGAAGGGCAAAGTGATATAATTACATTACAATTTCAAAAAGTTAAGGAAATAACAAAAATGCCTAGAGACTGGTGTGGGAGAATTGTCTGTATTCTGTCAATCATGTTTTCAATAAATGCTGATTGGCCAGGCAGGGAGTATAGGTGGGAAAACCAGACAGTAAGTAGAGGTGAGTACAGGAAAATTTGGGAAGCAGGAAGCTTCCCTGGCATTCTTGTGCAGTCCATCTGAGAAGCAGGATGTAAGCTGCCTTGCTGAGAAAAGGTACCGGCCATGTGGCTGGCATGGATGGGAACAATGGGTTAATATAAGTTACGGGAGCTGGTAGGAAGACTGAGCTAATGGGCCAATCAGTGTATAACCTAATGTAGACTCTCTGTGTGATTTTCTTTGGGGCTTGCCAGCTGTGGGGTACTGGGTGGGACAGAAACCCCAACGAGCAGTCCCCTCATGTTACAAGAGACTTATAAAATGTAAAGAAAACTGTACTTCAGCTCCAACATGGCTGAACATGGAAACATACTTTTCATTCGGTAAAGTAGGAGAGCTATATTGGTTACTAGTTCCCAGAGATCATTAAATTATTAAATATTTCATGCAATTTCTTTGGTAATGCTCCATTTCTGCTTTTGGGGAGGTGGGTTTTCCATCTTATTTGTTGATAAATTTTCTGCATAGTCTTTTATTCTGCTATTCTGTAGTAATCTTCATTTGCAATAGTTGTATATGGCCACATATAGAGACAATGGATAATATACTCTTTAGGTGACTACATCAATGAGAAGAGGGCTTTGCTGTGCCCCAACTGAATGTGCCAGACTTTCTTGACTTCTCATTAGAGCCTTTACCTACTGGGATGAGTGGATGGGAGGTGGGCAGGGGGAAGGATGTGAGGGGGTGAGCAGGAGAATGATGGTTGGAATGTAAAATAAAATTTTAAAAACTAAGTAATTTTAAAAAAAAACACTGCATAAAGCTTAGGAAGAAAGGTACGCTTTTAAAACTGTTTTGAGTTTTAATGTCTTTAATCGAAGGTAACACTATTCATTAACTCTCAACTTTAGGTTCTTTTGAAACAAGCTTCCATCATATATTTAAGTTTAACTTATCTGAACTTACTTTGTCTTCTACTTTATATTGTAGTCATAGCAATAGCAGAAAATGAAGAAAAGAAGCTCATATGCATGAGTCCATTTTAAGCTTCTGTTTATATGATACTCATAAATATCGGTTGGCCAAGTGTGTTATGAGTTTATATATATTCTCAGAGAAGTGCAGTAATGCCTTGTCTGTGGTCAGGAAGTTGATCAGTCTGTGCTGGAGAACGCTTTAATAAACTACAACCAGCAGGTGATAGCTTAAACCCAGAGCTGCAGAAAGATCAAATATCTAGTCACAGTAGACTCATTGGTTTAAAGAGTGTACAAATCCCACATTTAATGATTTCACAGTTAGTGATAGTGACTGCTCACACAATGAAGACCAGGAATTGTCAATTCCTTATTACCACTATTACCAGTAAAACTGTAATGAGGAACATGACCAACTTTAAATAAAATAGTCTGTTAATCAAGTCACAATTTGCACATCCTTTATGTCCATTAAGTACAAATGGATATGGCATTTTTATAAGACACTATATTAAATCTATGCATTTTCCTATCTGTCTATAGAAAGAGGGTACCTATGTCTAATGTACTTATTGGTTTTTCTATTATCCAAAAGGTGATCATCTATTAATGAGAACTTTTGTCAATCCAAGTGGATATAGTGCAACGTAGCTACAATAATAAGAGTCCTGTTAGCTCAAGTTAACCAGAAATAATTTGCCCAGTGATGATACAGAGTATTGATTATTCTCTGCATGGCAACCTGGAAAATAACTCAAATACCACTGAGCATGTCCAATGCACATGTCCAATGCATATTTATACTGGTTTTAATTATCACGCCAAAGATTTGTAAAACAAGTTTGGTATTATGTTCTTTCCCTAGGGGTGGGGAAAAGAAATTTGTTAAACTTAGAAACAAATACAAGTCTATGAAGTGATTTTCATGCAAAAATTACAAAAAAATCCTGGGAGAATAATCTACAAAATGCATTTTAAAACCAATCCATCAGACTTGTATGTTAGAAAGGTAATTTGCACATGACCTAAATCTCCCCCTCTTATTCTAAATGAATAATAACGCTATGTAAACTGCATAAAAAGAAGCATTTAAAATACATATCAGCCTTCAATGAAAGAAATAGAAGAACAGGAAGTACTTACTGATTGGTGGATGTTGAAGCTGCCTCAAGCTAAAAATTCTCATAGCAGCACAAGGATGGTTGGTGACTACCAGACAAATGATTGTAAACATAAGAACCACAGGCAGTAGGATGCCAGCCAGATTCCTGGATCTCTCCACCCTTCTTGTTGGGACTCTGTAGAGGTGGTGTGTATCCTAGTCCTATGAAGAATCAGGTACATGCTCATGGAAAACACAGTGAGGCTAGCATTGAGGGCATTTTTCTGAGACATGACAGATTCTCTAGTATAGGGAAGATTTCCAATGCATTTCAGTAAGTGTTTCTCAGAAAGCTGTCATAGCAGCAATCAGAAAAGGACCCATAGGGTCATTGTTTTCAAGAAACCAATTAAGATTTATACAAAGTATTTCTGGTGCCAGAATTAAACAAAAGCAATGAGTCATAACAAAATTAAAGCAAAAATTAAAACCCTATACAAACAAATAGAAACATAATATAAAAGATCTGATTTGCCACAAGATTCAGAAACTCAAATGAAATTCGTGAGATTTCTGTTTATCTTTGATTACAGGATATCCTTAACTTATTTAGGCTGTGTGTATATGATAACTAGAAGTAAATACCATTAAGTGCATTTTAAACACAATGAATATTTGATAAAGAATTACCTTACCACTATAATAAAGATCTATAAAAAGTCAACAAGTTAAGTTTGGAAGAAGTAAAAAATGAAACAAATTTAAAATACTCAAACATAATAAAGTTAGATACATACCTCAATATTAATATAGAATATACAGGTATTTAAGTAAATCCATCTAGTTATTGTCAACTGACATTTCTACAATGCTGAGAGATGACAAATGGGACAATTAATCATGTTTTAAACACTAGGAGATGAGATAACTATGTACCTATATGAAAAGTATCTATTTCTATAGGTCATCCTATAAAAATAGCTTAAAACAATAAACTTATGGATTTAAGACATGAAACAAAATCATGTGATCAAAAGTGGTGTAATTTTCATGTTGACTTAGATGATGTTTTCTTTTAGATATGACACTAAAAACACAAAAATGATAAGATACTGGGTGATAGACTGAACTATATAAAAATGAGGAACTGTTTGCCTCTAAAGAACATAACAAGGTGAAATGATAGTGACTAAAATCTGAAAAGATAGATCCAAGTCAAATATCTCATAAGAGAATGGTCTCTAGAATATATGAAGAATTCATGCTCAATGACAAAAGGGACAATTGGGAGTGGGTAAATACTCTCATAGACATTTCTCCCAAGAGATATAGCAAATTACTACTGATCTTACAAAAATGTAATACCAATAATTGATATTGAAGTACAAATTAGAGCCAGGCTAACATGCTACCTGATGTTCAAAGAGATGACCACAATGTAGAAGATACGCTGTTAGTGCTTTATAAAGGTGCTGACAGATAGACATCATCTGTCTTGCTAGTGGGAATATGAATTGACATATACATTTTGGGAAATAGTGTGTCAGAGCCACAAGAGTCAAATGTGTGATTATCATGTGGTGCAGTAATTTCACTTTTAAATATATGTATAGTCAAGTTAGATAACACATAAATTGACTCAAATACAGTACGTGAATATTTATGATAGGATTGCATATAATGGCCAAGTGTTTATAAATTGTTCATAAGTTTAAAAGGTTCTGTAATTCACACAAAGGAATATTAACTACTAAAATGTAAGAAATCACTGGTCACTATTATAACTTACATTAATCTTAAAACATGAACCAAAGGAAAGAGGTTCATCAAAAATTACATTATAATGCATGACATTACCTATAAAACTACATGATAAACCTATGTGTATATATACATAGATACCTATATGTATATATGTGCATATATATATTAGTGTTTAATTAGATCTTGGAGGAAAAGAATAAACACTATCAATGATTAATAATCAATACAGCATTTGGAAATAGCATGGATGTTCTACACCTTTGTCATAGTAAAACACTAAAATGTTTTCTACAAGAGGGTTAACTTTAAATAGGTTGTCCATGTTGCTTTACTGTATGTTTGCATAAATGGAATTATAAAAATGTAGTTGTTTTATATTTGCATAAGATTGTTTATACAATATATTTATGCAAGTTAATATAAGATTTCTGTGTTTTTAACACTGTAAATTGTGTTAATATTACTTAATTCCTTTCATTCCTAAATATAATTCCATTGCATAAATGTAAATATTTTATAGAATTTTGGTTTTATTTTTAGTTTTGTCTATAATAAATATTTCCAGGAACTTTTGCATTTAATTTTCACATAAAAATACTTTTTATTTCTTAGGTTCTTTGTTAGACTCTTAGAAATGCTATTTCTAGGTTTTATATGTGTTGAATAATGGTGCTTATTCTTTATCCAATTCTTATATATACTTAGTGTTGCTTATCTTCTTGAAAATCATGGTCAACGAGTACATATTACTATGATTTCACAATAATAATTCATAAAAATAATCTAAGGGTTGATGACAAATTCATATTTTTAAATACATATCAGCCACTTTATACCTATTTTTAAAGAAATATATTAAAATATTTTGGTCATCTTTAGTTAGGTGATTTATCTTATTTTATTGTAAGTGTCTTCAGGTATTTGGAATTCCAGCCTCTTATCAGATGAGTGAATTAAAAATATTTTCATCCCATGAGCTTTTTATTTATGTTATAATGATACATATCAATTTGCGCCCATTTTGATTCCAATACTGTTTATGTTTTAATGTGTTCTAATTTACCATATTGTAATGTATGACCTGTGCTTTCATTGTTATATCTTAAATCTCAGCCTAATTAAAGACCAAAATAATTTGGTTCTCCATTTTTCCTCTCTCTCTCTCTCTCTCTCTCTCTCTCTCTCTCTCTCTCTCTCTCTCTGTCTGTCTGTCTGTCATTGTCTCTTTTTCTCTGTTTCGCTCTCTCTCTCTGTTTTACTTAAAGATCATAGGTTCAGTTATCATACTTAAAATGTTGATCTACTTTGTATTAATAATTATGTAAAAATTAAGTTTAATTGTATAAGTTTGTTTGGTTTGTATGTGTATATCAATTTCATTTACAGAAATAGTATTTGTTTATAACTGGATCACAATAATTCCCTTGCTAAAAATTGTCTCTTTATACAGTCCAAAGGTGAGTTGTTGACTGCTAAATCAACACCGTTAACTCACCCTGCTGCCAATGTACCATAGAATTGTAATGATGGGTAGTAGTTTTACAGAAGTCATTTCATGTGTCATATCCTTCAATATCTAGGGTTCGATAGAATAATTTTTGCTACTTTTGGCCTTTCCACTTTTCTTTCCATGTTATGTGATTACTATATTAGTTACTGCCAAATATCCTGCTAAAATTGGATTAGACTTTCATGTAATCTATAAATTAGTAAATAATTCTTCTTTCTTGATATTTATTCATATATTAACAATTTGTAAATTATTTCTATTTGTTGGGACCTACTATAATTACATTCAGTATATTTTTCATTTTTCAACACACATGTTTTCTTCCTGTATTATCAATCTTTAAGACTTTTATGTTAATGTTTCTTTTAAACAAGTTATTTACTTAATTTTATATTCTTTAGATTGTTCAAAACTGCTAAATCAATTTCTCTGAAAACTTCCAATTTTCTATAACATAATATATATAAATTAAATACATATTTTATATATTATCTTTCTACACACATGCATTAACATGAATTTATTTTATATCCTAAGACATCTGAATACATGTAAAAAAATGTAACTTGGTCTACTGTTTTAGCAGTGAGTCATTAATTTTAATGGTTAATACTATGCAATCTAATAAACTTTGTCTATTTCTTAATTTCATAAAATTTTCAATTTGGTCCACTATTAATTATTTCTCCTGTCTATTTCAAAGTACAAGAGAAAACGCTCATACAGTCAAGATGAATAGAGAATTTGACAATGTCCCACCAATAAAACTTCTTGCTATTCTGTGAAGGTCCACATTGCTTACTAGCAATCTATCACTATAGAAAATCTTCTTCCCTTGATTCTAATTCCACTTAAACAGGAAAGAGTTATAAGTATCCTGAGTACTTTTCCATGTCTCAGCTGGAGACTTACATTGGGGATAGAATAGCAGAACAGTCCCTCTTTTTGATAAAAAAAAAGACTTGCAAATTTAATAGGTAAAGAACTACTTTGCAAATGGAACTGCTGGATAAAATGTACTACAGAACTATTTTTGGAAGTCCCAGAAAACTCTCCAGCATATGATCAAATTAGAGCCGAACTGGAAGTCAGTAGACTTACATTTATGTAACTCAAGAAGTAACCCAAGAATTTGCTATGGTCTCAGAATCCCTAGAAGCAAGACTTGGGCAAAATAATTGGAGCAGAGCCCATAAGAATCCAATTTAATATTTTTAAGCTGCTAGTAAAACTTTCTCAATATCATTAAAAACCGAGGGAAGGAATTAGTCAGACAATAGTAGTATGCATAAATATATAATCTAGAATAGTACTTGAAAAAATCCAGATATATTTTGTATATATCCCTAGAATATACTAAACTAGTGTAAATGTAATAATAACTAACATGCTGAAAGCTTTATTTTTTGTTAAAACCATGTGCAGAAAAAAATCAAGAAAATTCTTATTACATTCCTTATTGGTAAGGCTAAACATATTTACGGTAATTAGATTGTCACTGTAATCAAAATCTTTATGACAGTAGTTTTATACTGTGTTGATTATGGTGACCAATATAGTCAACACTTGTTTTTACTGCAAAATACCAACAGATTGCAGAGTTTTATCCCAGTGCTCTATGAAGCTCTATTGTAGACACAAGTACTACATTTACTTTTTCAATGCTCTCATTTAAAACATCAGTGATGCTTTAGAAATTACACTAACTTTGTAATCGGTTAATGTCAATTCTTCATTGACGTAGGGACACAGAGATTTCTGGAAAGGAAGCCCAAACTGTTCAAGTAGGAAGTGTGTTATTTCAGTCTGCATCTCTGGTAGAACAGCATTATCTCAAGAGAGATTGTAGATTATTCCAAATTATTCAAGTGAACTGAATCTGAAGTACCAGAGTGGAACAGAGCCTTATGAAATAGCAAGGCTTCTTTTATATTTTACTAAAAACAGACATCAGGGTGAAATCCCACAGATACCATAAACATGACACCTTCAATAACCTATTCTTAGATTCTGTACGAAAGTTGTACATCACTTACTGTAATATTCTTGAAAATGTCGCAAATAGCTGACTTGGTTTATGTCTTTGTAAATTCATTAACTTTTGTGTTAAATGAAATGTTTTTATTGTATCCAGGGAGGAACAAAAGACAAGGCTTTTATAATGAAAATTAAATTACATGACTGATCCCTTATTCCTATATATTGACGCAGTATACATATCTGGGTTAATGCACACAAGATCTTAGCAGGTAATTCTTCTTATACATTTGTATTAACATAATTCACTCATATTTTGCTAATAATATTTGCATGTCTCCTCATGAGAGATGTTTCTGGATAGGTTACCTTTCAATTTTTTAAAACTTCTTCTGATATTAAAAGAAAACTGGTCTCTCCAAGTGAGTTCTCTTGTTCTCTCTGCTTTAGTGGGCTGAAAAATACCATAGAGACATTATATCATTCTTCTTAAATATTTGACAAAATTTACCAACAAATCCATTTTTGCCTAATGGCTTTATGGAGAGGAATTTGGTTCTATTCAGTTTAATTCATATATATTCAGATAGTATTTCTTTCTTGTGAGAATTGTGTTATTATATAACTTATGGGGAATTGGTCCATTTCAAGATTATCAAAATTGTGAGTGTATATTTTTAAAGTATTCTCTAATTCTTAATTAGTGTCTATAAATTAGCAATATAATATCCTCTTTCATTTCCAATTTCTATAATTTTGCCCTCTCTCTCTCTCTCTCTCTCTCTCTCTCTCTCTCTCTCTCTCTCTCTCTCTCTCTCTCTCCTCCCTCCCTCTCTTCCTTCCCTGCTCTCTCTGTGTGTCTATCTCCATCTCCACCTCCCTCTTTTGTTAGTTTCATTTACCATTTGATTGATGATATCTAAGAAATCATCTTTTGAATTTCTACTTTCAAAATATGATACTATTTCCTTAATTCCAAAAATATTTCTGCATCTTAAATATGCAGAAGTGAGAGCATGGCAAATCATGTGCACCCAGAAGCTCCAGAGGTTTTGTTGAAGCAGCTGTTCTTTGCTTCTCTGACAATGCAGATTTCTTTACACTTTGTAACATGAAGGTCCTGCTTGTTGGGGTTTCTGTTCTGCCCGGTACCCCACAGCTGGCAAGCCCCAAAGAAAATTACACAGAGGTCTCCATAAGATTATAAACTAATTGGCCCATTAGCTCAGTCTTCTTACTAGTTCTTATAACTTATATTATCCCATTGTTCTTATCTATGTTAGCCACATGGCTCGGTACCTTTCTTGTCACATTTTGCCTCTTCGGTGGACTGGGTAGGAATGGCAAGAAAGCTTCCTGCTCCCCTGAATTCTCCTGTTTTCACCTCTACTTCCTGTCTGGTTTTCCTGCCTGGCCAATCAGAGTTTATTTAAAACATGATTGACAGAATACAGAATTGTCCCCCACCAACTTTATTTTGAAAGAGTTTTAAAATCTAACACAATAATCCCTAAAAAAAATTCCAAACACCTTTTTTATGATACCTATCCACTCATACCTTTCTCCACAACCAATTAATTTGTGCATTGAATACTAAAGAAAGGGGGAAAAGCTACTTAATTATATTGATAGACAGTGGATGATTTTTGACAAATGCCACAACTAAATCATGATTAAAAAAAAATACTCAGTCCATTTTAACAGATGGGAGCTTCATCAAGGTAGTAAGTAATAATTCTGTTTTAGATTTATATTTTTTGTGTGTTTGATTGCTTTTTGTGTTTGTGAGTTTATATATGTGCATTGTATGTGTTCATACATTTTCACTTACCTAGAAGCAGGCTCTTACTACATGGCTCTGGCTGTCCTAGAAATTGCTATAAAGATCAAGCTGGCCTCAGTCTCACAGAGCTCAGCCTGCCTCTGCCTTCCAAGTGCTGGCACTGAAGCCATCATGACTACCTAGGAAAGGGTATTATAAATCACATGTAAACAACAGCATATGTCACACCGACAAGCTGGACAACCTCCCGTGTCACTGAAGAAAAAGAGCAAAGTATGACTTACCATCCCTACTTAGCACTGTACTGGAGAGCTGAAGTCGTCTAACAAAGCAAAGCAAGGAAATTGAACTTTGTGCTGTTTACGGAAAATGTTTTCTGTGCTTTCAAGTAACCCGATTGTCCATTCAGAAAGCCTCTAAAAAATGGGCAAACCCAAAAAATGACTGAGATAAATGTGCATGTAAATTCATACATAAAAATCAATCGCTTCCCTACATAGCAATAATTAGAGAAGAAGCTTAAACTTAAAAATTCATCATGTATGATGCCAATAATATTCAAACAATAGGAAAAAAGAAAAGGAAAGCTCAGATGTAATCCTAGAAAATGTACACAGAGTTCTATGATGAAACTCTGACTACTCTGACAACCAAACAAAGCATAAAGTAAAAGAGAAGACCTTCTATGTCCATGGGCTTAAATATGACCATTCATGTCTTTGGTTTACAGGGACAGAGGAAATTGTCACAACTCCACCAAGCCATTTTATATTAAGCAAATGGCTTTAAAATTTGCAAGAAAGGGCAACTGAAATAAAAGAGGAGAGGGGCTGGTGAAATGGCTCCACTGTAAAAGCATTTGTTGAAATACTCTCCTTAGGGACGTAGAGCATTGCTTCCTACCCTACCTTGTGTTGGATATTGGATCCTTCCAGAGAGTGCAGTGTAGAAAGTGCAAGAATCCTTACATGCAAACCTCAAGTGGGTCTGTGAGTTTACTTTCTTGTTGCTTGGATAAAATACATGAAAAAGGGAAAATTAAGAGAGATAGGTGTTTAATGTGGATTTCCCTTGTAGAAGTCCATCACGGTGTGTGTGGGAGAGATAGTTCTGTAGTTAATGCACCTGCAGTCAAGAAGCACAGATATGAATGCTCGCATGTAGCTAGTTTTGACCTTTCCTATGTATTTCTGGAGTCCAACTTATGGAAGGGTTTTATCTACATTTAAAATAGGTCTTTTCACCTCTATTAGCCCATTCCAGAGAATCCATTTCCTATTCCAGAGAAGAATTCTTTGCAGACATGTTTAGAGACATAGCACCAGAAGATTCCAGATCCTGGTAGGGTTGTCAATCAGTAGCCATCACAACAGGAGATGAAGGTTAATATTTCTTACTCTTCATATGGTTGAATTGATGGTATATCCTCTTGGTATAAATTGATGAAAAGGTCAATTTGCTACTGTAATCTTTCTCCAAAAATTCTAAATGATGGTTTAATCATGAATGTGACAACTTCATCATATGACTCTCACATTTGAAATTATTACTTGATCTTTAAAATGATCCAGGTCAGAACTGGATTGATAGCTGAGCAGTTAAGAGCACTGGTTCCTCTTCTAAAGGACCTTGGTTTGATCTGTAACACCCACATGAAGACTTACTTCCATCTGTAACTCCAGTTTGCTCTCCAGGACTCACATGGTGGAAGGACAGAAGGAAAGAATTGACATCTATGAATTGTCTTTTCCCTCCACACATGCTCAGTGTCGTGGAAATCCCTCCAAATCAATTAATTTAAAAACAGATAATAAAAACTACAAATTTGAACAAATTTATCCACTTCTGTTAGGAATAAGGTAGCTGATACACCATACCAACAATAGTGGAAACGGAATGAAGGGGATATGGATATTCTATACTCTCTCAATGTATTTTTTGATAATATGTTCAAAATCCTAAGTTTATGTTTTAAAAAAGAAATCAAGAGCTTTGTATGACATTTCTATTGTCAATTGGAGGACAAACTGTCCTTTATTGGTGTTAGACAAAACATTATAAAATTTAAAATAATAAGCCGGGCAGTGGTGGCACATGCCTTTAATCCCAGCAATTGGGAGGCAGAGGCAGGCAGATCTTTGTGAGTTCGAGACCAGCCTGGTCTACAAGAGCTAGTTCCAGCGCAGGCTCCAAAGCCACAGAGAAACCCTGTCTCGAAAAACCAAAAAAAAAAAAAAATTAAAATAATAATACCTGTAAGTACTTTGGTCCTCAATGAAGAAGGGTGCTGAAAAGATAAAGCAGATGGGAAAATAATAGTTATTTCATTTTGTTAAGCAAGAAACATGTATATTGTGTGGGACAAGAAGATTGGTACGTGGTTAGGGTATGTACTACACACCAAACAACCTGAGTTGAATCTCCATAAGCAAGGAAAGAAAGAAGAAGCACAGAGTTGACTTTAGACCTTCTGAGCTGCCTATACCCGCACTGTAGTGCATGTGTCCCCATCATACAAAAACAGTAATAACAACAGCAAAAACTTTAAATCAGTGGTTCATAGGCTTCCTAATGCTGTGACTCTTTAATACAGCTCCTAGTTTGTGGTGACCCCCAATCATAAAATTAATCTTTGATACTTTGCAAATGTAATTTTCTACTATTATGAATTGTAATGCAAATATGTGATATGCAGGCTATATGATATTTGACTCCCAGGGGGTTGTGACCCACAGGGTGAGAAGCACTGCTTTAAAACAAATACATATTATGAATGAGTTTATATATTCATGGTTTTGTTCTTGCTGGGTAGGTGAAACATGAAGATCTTCTGGGAGAATACATAGTTAAGGGTTGAGAGGTGAATGTGTTACTCAGTCTTGTGAGTCATGGGGACTAGAGAGAATGAGAGAGGAGTGCGCAACCACATTCTTTGGGAATCTCTAATAGTGAAGACTGCTTTGTAGGGACTTCACAGGATGAGTACTCAGTTTGTCTTACAAGGATGGGATTAAAGGATAAAAATCATTTCTGAATCTTCAGGAAAGCACTTCAGAGCATGGGGTAGTGTGCAGACAGAATATCTATGTGGGGGTTAGGGACATATTTGTGACTAAATTATATTCAAACAATTCCTGTCCTTTTATTATATGATATGAGAACATTTTCTAAAATAGCAGTTTGTACAACACCAAAGAGGTTGTTCCGAGAAATATGAACAGATATTTTCACTGACATTAACTTTTTTTCTTTCTTTATAAGAAAATCTAAGCTGTTTAAGATCATGTTTAAGATTCATTTGTTATGATCTACATTTTATTAAGGGCTTCTTTGCTATGTGATTGTTTTATGTTTTAAAAGTTAAATTACATTTTTTAGATTGATTAGAGGGTGATGTAAAGTAAAATGTTGCTTGGAAACAAACATTAGACATTTAAAGTTGTTTCTGTTTTCTTTCTTTATTTTTTTTAATGTGAAAAGAATAGTCACTACAGAACTAAGCCTTTTATTTGTGTCTTGAATGAACCTTGGTAACTCCACAAAAGCTACTGAGAAGTGTTAAGGAACAAGAGAACGGCATGCCTCCAAGGACTTGTCAGCAGTTAACATTGCTTGTTTTCTGTTCTTTTTTTCCAAAAAGAAGCAAACTTCAGGATTTGAACACAGAGATCTGTCCTTGTTATGTAGGAGCCATGTAGGAAGGAAATAAAGCAAAAGCCTTTGCTTAGGACTTGTGGGCAGTGGAGAACAAGATGGTGTCAATTCCAGAGTTGTTAGAACATGACAGTTAGGGAATTTATGTTCTCAAGGAAGATTGAATACAGATTTATAAATCGGGGTAAACCTGAGAAGTTTGAGTCTTGACTGATTTCCTTTACGCTATTTGCCACATTATAATTTACGCAAGAGATTACATGGAAGGTATGTTTTGTAAGTCTGCAAGACAATAGTCTGTATGAAGACAATGGGACTTTGGGAAGGTTATGCTAACCCTGTGTGACAGTACACTATTACATAGTGAATTGTGCTTATGTTGCATATTTACAATTTGAGGCAACCTGCATACATATGATGTGTGTGAATTTATCAGTTTACTCTTTTTTCATGTTATATTTATTCTTCTCTCATGTATTACATCCCAACAAATTTTTCCTTCTCTCTTTCCAGTTCCCCCTTCCCCATCCTCCATCCACTCCTCTTCTGTTTTCCTTCATAAGATGGCAGGCCTTCCAGAGCTATCAACCAAACATGATGTATCAAGTTGCAAAAAGACTAGACATATCCCCTCACACTAAGGCTAAAAGAGGCAACCCAGTATGAGGAGTAGGGCCCCAAAAGCAGATAGAAGAGTCAGGGATAGCCCCCGCTCCCACTTTTAGAACTCCCACAAGAAGACCAACCTACACAATCATTACACATATGCAGAGCGCTTGGGTCAGGCCCATGCAGGCTTTCTGATTGTCAGTTCAGTTTCTATCACTTCACTCTTAACCATAATTCTGTTTTTACATTAACTGAATGCCAAATCAAAACTTTATCTGTATCTTTTAACTTCTAATGCATATGTTGGTATGGTGTGACAGTCCTTCAGAATCCATGAATTTGAAATGGAAATGTAATCCCTGATGTGGCAACTTTGAGAAAATTAGCCTTTCAGAGTTGATGAAGTCATGAGTTCTCTACCATATGAATAGAATTATGTTATTTGTACCAGAATGCATCATTTATTTCAAGAGCACTGTTATAAAACAGGTGTTCTCAGCTATTTTTTGAGCCCAGCCCTCCACCTCAAGGATGCACTCCTGCTTCTGTATGAATGTCATCTTCCTTGGCATGTGCAGAGAATGTGATACCTTAACAAAGTCCAGCGAATCTTTAAGTGACTCTCTCATATTGGGGGTCACCAGTTCTCATTGTTTCTCTGATTATCAATCCTTTTCTACCTCCTTAACCTGTAATTCAGTATGTTTTTTTTTATTTCTGCTAGTTTTTAATTTGGTAAGGCTTGATTTCTTGCCCTTAATTTCAGTTCAGTGTCATGTACCATTTTCTTTCCATCTTTTGAATCCAACTTGAGCCCAGCAACCAATAATTTTCAAAATCTTTGTACCACAGTCCATGGACATCTGCCCCTTGTTTGTCCCAAATCCTCTTCCTGTAAGCTATGGTCCAAACAAAGACAACAGTTTTCCAGGCAAGCCTGCTAACTTTAACTGAACAGATATCATTCAATCATATACCAACAGTCATGACTTTACCATAGTCTTTCTATTATGGAACATTTCGCCATGTAGTTGGTTACGGGGTTGTCTTGATTCTTAACACATGGAAAAATTTCCAGCAAATTCCTTTTACCCATCCCCACTGTCATTGTTCAAGTTTATGTGCTGGGTACTCTCATCTTTGGCTCCGCAGTGCTCCAGGCCTCCATTCTGTTTTGCCCTTCAGATGTCTGGTGGTTTTTGATGAATCTAAGTGATCGTTTCTAGAATAATATTGTCTGTGCTCTATCTAGATAAAGGAGTGCTCATTTCAAATGTCTAATAGATGTGCTGTGTGGTTGGCAAAGTTCACTATAGTGCGTTCCTCTTTCCTCTTGCCAACACTACATAGAACATTCCCTCTTGGCTTTTACTCCCCCTTCTAACTCATCACTTTTCTGCTCTCAGAGTCATACCCATACCCACACTTGATGTGGGATGTCCTTCTCTATATGTGTTACTTTTATTAGTTGATGAGTAAAGCTGTTTCGGCCAATGGCTTAGCAGAGTAAAGCCATGGAGAAAATCCAAACAGAGCTATGTAGATAGAGTAGGCAGAGATGCCAGCCAGCCACCAAGGAAACAGGACATGAAGAGAATGAGGTAATGCCGCGGTCACGTGGCAATACATCAACTAATAGAAATGGGTTAATTTAAGATGTAAGAGCTAGCTAGAAATATGCCTGAGCCATTGGCCAAACAGTGTTGTAATTAATATAGTTTCTATGTGATTATTTAGCTCTGCGTGGTCTCTGTTTATACAGATTGGCTTTGTGACTAACTCATAACTTTCCTCAGTTAACATGGGAGAAATTCACAGCAAAGGCATCTACCAGTTGATCTTTTTTTGTAGTCCTACCACCTAGAAAGCTTCTTGTATTTTGCAGGCACACAGGCACCTCTGCAAATTGTAAGCAGGCACCATATTACAGAAAAGTAACCACTATATAGTACTCATCCATAACAGTAAATTATTGTGGTTTTTTTTGTTTTGTTTTGTTTTTTGATTTTTTGAGACAGGGTTTCTCTGTAGCTTTGGAGCCTGTCCTGGAACTAGCTCTTGTAGACCAGGCTGGCCTCAAACTCACAGAGATCCACCTGC
>JAQHUG010000067.1:1147451-1179885 GCA_028555095.1 Dicrostonyx torquatus | reverse complement strand
GCAGCAGAGGAATGGGTGCCTGTTCTTTTTCTTTTTTTAAAAAATCATCTGAATGTTTCATGGTACTCATTCCAATATTAACTCCATATTAACTATTAGAGGCAATAGAATATATAATTTCTGGCAGATAATTAGCCTCAAGATTTCTTTCAAGACTAAACAAGAAACTCAGCAGAACAAACTGCATCATGTTTGTTGGATCTGTACATTTTTAAAAAATATTTTCTTTGCATTAAAAAAGTTCAGACATGATGACCAAATTTTGTAAAGTATTCATATTAACAAATAGAAAAGAAAGGTATACTATTTCTGTTGCACTTCCACCCCTTTTGGGTAATTTACTATTCTATCATGACCATGTTTTTATCTCATGTCTGTTGTATTCCTAGGGATCAAGAGTTGCTCTCTTCTTTTACGTGAACATTCTGATATGAACCAACCATCCTCTGCTATTGGGCATGTACACCATCTCTTTTTTCACTCTTATAAAAACAGTTGGCATCGACTTATACATTTGAAAAGTTTCTTGTTTTTTCTTTTAGATAAATTTTAAGAAATAGTATATTTTGGTAGAACCAAAGTAAGTTTAATGTTCTTACAAAATAGAACCATACTGACATATAAGGAATTCAGTCTTAGTTTAACTTCATCACAAAAGTATTTGAAAAAGCATATTTCACTGCACTATTACCAACCTTGAAATGATTTGATAAAGACTAGAGTACCCACACATTTCAATATGCATTTTTGCACTTCCTAGAGAAGTTAAGTATTCGTTCACATGAGCTTTAATGACATTACATTTATATTTCCCATTTAAAATCATTTGCTTTTGTTCATGGACCATTTGTTTATTTTCTTTTAGTGCTTTTCATATTTGATTTCAAGGACACATTACTTATTAATGACATTATTGCTTTTCTTATCATCTTTAATAATATAGGCCTGAGTTTAGACTTTTAATTAGCTTTCTTTACTCTGAGCATGCCCGCAATCTTTTCTTTGATAAAATATTGAATTACATACCATTTTAGAGTTTCATTCTTTACTTAAGAAATCATGTTATATTTTCTGGAGTTTGTGTTTCTATGTGACAGTTAGTTAGGTCAAGCAACTGCACTGTATTCAATTCAATTCACCATACCCTATTGGTTTGTGACAGTTATTTGACTCTCAAGAACCAACTTTCTAGTGCCCACTTGGCATTGACTCACCAGAGTCTGAACAGTCCATTTTCATCCTTCTGATTGCACTCAAACTTCCCCAGTTTCCTTCTAAAAAAATTAAAAATAGATTAAGTAGCTGAAGCAAACTATTAGTTGTTTGTATATTTATCATTTTATTTTCATGTGATAACACTAGTCTTTATTAATAACCTTTGGCAGCAATAAGAAACAAAATAATAGAAACGTCTTGTTAGTACTGAAAATATCTATGAAAGAGACTGCAATAGGAAAACTGGCAATGATGAGCAACAGTTAGGAGTATGTTTTTGTTTACAATAGGCCACACTTAATATAAATCTTCTGACTTTCTTTCAGGAGGTAAATATTACATCTTTATAAGTATGAAAACTACAGTATTGGGGCTTGATGAAGGCTAGATGATTGTCAGAGGAGTGGTCAGCTTAGGAGAAGGGCACAGGAAGGAGGCTGGGGTCAGTCTGCATGACAAACAGTCAGAAGCAGGCCAGGATACACTTCTTCTCACCTTTAACTTAGGCTAATGCTTCAAAAGTCAATTTTGATTGTTTCTTATCATTTATCTCATAGAATAATTTATATACTTTTCCTCTATTTTAATTTTGTTTTATATATAAAAAGTATTTCTTCAATATATCAAATATACTAGTAAATTTCTAATAAACAAATGCAATTTTAAAAATTATTTTACTACCCCCACTTCAATTTATCCCAAATCCCCACTCCTCCTCATTTTTCTCTTTTAATCAGTGGGATCCAATTAATCCTGACACAATGGATATAGGTGCAGGCCCATCAACTAGCACATAGACAACATTCAAGCAAACACACTACTACAGGAAGTTAAGATTTCTCTATGAGACAAACTAGCAGACACTGATACAGATCTTCAAACTCACAGACAACTCAACTTCAGTCTAAAACTGTATGTCGTGTCATGGGAGTCTGTGTTATCTCGAGAGAAGGAATGTGAACTAGTATTATGGATCAATGGGTCAATATATCCCTCTACCATTTACCTGGGCAATTGCCTAGTTCTCTGTGCCTGAATATCAGTTGAACACATTGTAAGATTACTTGTTAATCACTTTGCATCATCTGATTGTTTTGGAGGGTGTATGGCAGAGAAAAATCTCAGCCACGTCTCTTGTGTATCTCTTGCTAATATTCTGGGCGTGGAACAAGAATGCAATGCACATTTGATGTTATAGCAGAGACATGATCTTCTCTGGGGAAAGTTAGATGCTATCCAACTGATACGTGGGAGAAAATGAAGATTTTAGTTACCTTTTTCCTAACCTTGAGGGAATAGAATCCTTTTACAATAAAAAGAAAATTTGATATATATGAAAGATATAAATATATTTCTGTATAGGTTGATTGACAGTCTTATATATATTTTTATATTTGTTGCCCACTCATCAAACTCTATAGTTGAGATGTGTGCCTCCTATTCTATACAGATTATATGTTGGTTGTCATCCTGACATGATCTGGAAACCCTGAAGTGATAGGCCCCTGGGATGTCAGTGAGGGACTATCTAAGTTAGCCTAAATAAAGTTGGAAAGACCCACCCTGACCGCAGGTGACACCATTCCATGGTCTAGGGTCTAGGGCCAAGTTTGCTGGGCTGCAGCATCCTCTGCATTCCACTTCCTGACTGGCTGACATGTGATCAGCTCTCGACAGCTGCTGCCATCATGACTTCTCCACTAGAAGAGTCAATACCCTTGAACCGTGAGCCAAACTAAGTCCTTCCTTTCTTAACAAAGTTCTTCCTTTCTTCTTTGTTCTGTTCAAGAGATTTTGTTACAGAAATAAGAATATTGACTACTATTGATGTGTATCAATTACATTTGAAAGAAAATAAGCTCATCGAGAACTGAGATACTTCTGGATGCCCTATGTTCAGAACATAGTCTATGGTACATATTAGATGATTAGTAAGTTCTTGTTAAGCTGGGAATAAAATTTAATGGAGTTTTTATTACTGATAAATAAACACCTGTAGGATTTTATTGGTTCTATATAATTGGCTCAAGACTCTGAAGACTAAAAACATCTTCATTTTATTGCTTTATCAAATTTATTTTTATTTATTTTCAAACTTCAAATTTCAAAAATTAGTTAATAACTAATTTTTTAGATCTGTGAGGTGAAGTGTGTCTATTTTTAGGAAAATTCTCACTGATTTCATAATTCTCCGCTTAGATATATGAAGAGGGCCATAGGGCAGACATTCTCTAACCTCTAGTATTTAGGGTTTAGTTCTCAGATTTTCTGTCCTTCATCTCTTATGCTTAAGAATAAAAATGTTAGTTCTCGGTAAACATTAAAGGCAGTACCAAAAGCTGGGGCCATATCAAAAGAGAATGTCTCCCAGCACAGCATCCGCTGCCTCAAACTGGAAGCATAATGCATATGATTGCCAGTCCTTTCCCTGCCCACATCAATGGAATACTGCTGCATTCCACAAACAACATAAGCAGAGTGTTTATCCCAGGCATTTTTAAAAGCCTTCTCTTTGCACATTTGCATAAACTTAACTTTCATTCAGCCATGGGTAGCTCATAAAATCTCAGCCTGCACTGACCATTTTTTTTAAAGAAAAGTTTTTTTTTTTTTATAATGCTCGGTTTGTATACTTCCTTAAACTACTACAGGAACTGCAGCAGTCTCTAAAACTAATTAATAGTTCACTATTGGGGACAAAGCATTTGACAGTGATTTATCCTGGTTGGAAGGGCAGCCCTGTGTAATAAGAACTTCTAAAGCTGTGTGAGGACCTGAGGGGATTTACAAAGTGGTGTTATTTCTGGTAGACACCCCTATTACCCAGTTGTGGGATATATACTGGGATAGAATTATTTTATATATCTATATCCTAATAAGTGGATTTTCCCCACTTCTTAAAAATGGTATTCCATTTCTTTAGCAGTCAAGTAAAAATGTTCTCCCTGCCAGAATCTGCTGTACTCAGGACATGTTCTAAAGCGTGTGTGACTCTGGGGCCTAGAGTAATTATTGCTGCTGCAATGATTTGGGTCCTCAAGTGTTCTCTCTGTAATGCAGTATGACAATATGAAGCTCTCCATTCTGGCAGTATTTTCCCCCTTGGCTAATTCTCTATGTGTGGAAGCACAATGATTTGCAGTGGCTAAGTTCCCTTCACAAGGCCCTTAAAAGGGAGCTTTTTCGAGCCTCGCGGAGCAGGCATATTTCTAGTCTAACCAACTCACCCCTTCTTGGTGCTCTGTCCCCAGAAAAAGGGAATTCCCGACTGACCACTAGGAGCATAACAATTGGAAGATAACCAGGAAGGGATGGAGGGAGGGAGGGAGGGAGCGAGGGAGGGAGGGAAGGAGAAAGGGAGGGAGAAAGGAAGGAAGGAAGGAAGGAAGGAAGGAAGGAAGGAAGGAAGGAAGGAAGGAAGGAAGGAAGGAAGGAAGGAAGGAAGGAAGGAAGGAAGAAAGGAAGGAAGGAACTCAGCACCAAACAAATACAAAATAGAATTTCTGGGCATGAATTGAAGAGAACCCAAGAAAACTTTAGGCCATGGATCCATCCTGACACCCACTGCAGTAAACACTCAAAAATATTAGAGCTTTTCAGTTTTGGGATTTTGGTTGAACTCATGTAACTGGTCAAAGAAGAAACACTTCATGTGTTCGAATACATTGCCATTCTACAGGAAGAGAAAGCTTGTCCCATAAATAGAAATACAGGTGTTAGAGTGTCAAAACCCTGTCAGAACTGTCTCCAGCCCCTATTTCTCTTTCATCAGAGGAAGTACTTCAAGACGGAAAAACCTACATATCAGGGGAAAAGCAAGAGCACATGCCTTAGTTAGGTTCTAGCTTTACTAGATCTCAGAGTTAGTAAACCCTGTGAAGACCAAGCATGTGAAGGCTTTGACCATGGTTTTTATTTTAGGTTTATAGATCCACCTTGAATGTCAGAGTGATAACCAAGCAGACTTTTGGCCTTATATATCATCGCTAATAAATTGTCTTGTCTGTAAAAGCTTTTTATAACCTGTGCCCAACATGAATCTTCATTCCAGTTCTTAATCTGCATCTATTGTCTTCACTTTCGAGAGGCCACACACTAACACTTTCCTCTTTTTTGCTCATACATACACATGTATGTGATTATATAAATACCTTAACATAATTTCCAAACCTTACTAGCAAGTTAACTCTACAGGAGCCCATGGGAACCATGCTATGACTATACCAATATATAGACACCTCAGGTAAGCTACCATCTTGAACTGTGAGAAGAATGAGCTAGAGATATTCTAATCCATGGAGTATATTAAAGTTCTTTTTTAAAATGTCCTATACTTTTTATGCACTTTCAAGCTCCCAAAGAGAATCCTCCTGCCTTTGCCTGTCCAATTTTAGTCCTGAGGTAAAAGAAGCCAGGATACTAACCTGACTATAATGCCGGGAGCCCAACAGCTTCTACATTCTGCAGAATCACATCAGAAGGGAAGCATTATTCTCCTTTGGCTATTCAAAACCCTTTCTGAGCTATTCATCTCTGCAGACTCCCTTTTCTTTTATAACAATGAGCTGAGACTTGATCTTGAATAAATGAAATATTGATGGAACTTACGAGTTAAAAAAAAAAGAATGACTTTGGAGTCAGATCTCTGAAAACTTTCTCAGATTCAAGACCTAGACTTCTCACTTACTACTTGTATGAATTAAGTCAAGAAGCTAACAATCATTTACCTTAGGTCCCTTCTCCTGGAATTGTGGTAACCACTGTCTAAAGTTTCAGGAACAGTCCAAGTGACAATGCAGACTGCCATAAAAATAACGTCCAGTGAGTATGACCTTAAACATGATCTCATTAGCAATTTGAGGGCCTGACAATTTTATCAAAAACCCTAGACAATGACAGTTGTGAGGACAGAAAAAGATGTGGTATTAATAATGAATGAGAAGAATTTGACAACTCAGAGGGGGAGGGTAGCTTAGACAGTGTGGTTATTAAAATATCTTTTTGATTAAGTAATCCAGAGGATAATATATCTAGAATTTATTCTGTAGTTCATTGGTGCCCTTGAGGACTAGAAGACATGTACCTTTTGCTCAAATATTTTTGAATTTTAATTTTTGTCTTATGTGTTTGCTCTTGTACCTCTCAGTGAGAAGAAGATGAGAAGGTAAAAAGACATATATGGACATTTTTTTGGGGGGGGGAGAACAAACCAGTATTTTACCCCAGAGGTTTTTGCTTCATATCTTATTGCTCAGATACTTACCATAAATCTATAATTATGGACAATCCAGAAAGCAAAAATTTGGTGAATGATGTAGTTGGTATGGTTCATTCTCTAAGGCTGAATATATTGTTGTGAACCAAGGGAAGTCAGCCTGGGCAGTGATATGGAGGGCTGAGCACTGCGGGTAGACAGTGTCTGACACACAAAGATGTAATTGGGAGCAGAATCAATGCTTCACGGCTTATATTTTGGGTACCACTCACCTTGAGAACATGATATTCCAAAGAGGGCATCTTTAGTAGGAACCACCTGATGGAACTGCTTTTGTGGAAAGGGTGTTCTCATTGTCACTCATAACAGCTGACCATGCATAGCTGGTTATAGATCCTAGCTAGTGCCTGCTTTTCTGGGTGACACAGAGAAGTACCTTCACTAAAACAAATGCTTTTAATAATCGTGCTGCAGAGTCAATGGCCAAATCATCTCTGAGGAATTTTCGGAGAACTCCAGATTTTATTTGCTTGGTTAGGTTTAACAGCGAAGACTAAACTTTCTTAATTGACTTTATTACTTGTTTCATGAAAATCTCATTTTGCAGTGCTTTGCCCATTATCCCATAGCTACAAAACCAGAAATCACCTATGGTTTGGATTTATTGGAGGTGATCACATATATTACAAACATTTTTTCTATGTCTAATGAAGCCTATTTATTTTGTATACAGATAATAATATCTCTATTTTGGAATTCTTTTATTTAGTCCATAATGATTTATGAGCATTGCAGTTTAGATAACATGTGTATTTATCTGGCCTCCATAAAACATGAATTCTTTTCCTGAGCAAATCTGAACTGGTGCATCTCAGTGATCAACATTTTTCCATTTTGATATTATCTCTACTGGTGTGGGGGTGGTCTATTTGGTTTTTGTTTGCTTTTATTATTTCCTTCAACTCTCAGTCTGGTTATTACATTCCTGTATCATTTTGAAATTTATAGTCTATTTAATAGCATTTTTATTTTTTATGATTATGTCAGTCATGCCCATAAGAGGGTCTCAGGGAATATGTTTTGAGTTTCTTTTGATAGCAACCACATCTAGAAACTACCTAACTGAATTATGAGTTTTATTTTTTTTTTTACCAGAGGGAGCTATGAAACAGAAATGATTTTAGATGTAGATTATAATAATAATTTGGAGGCATCTTTATGATCTGTGAGTTTCATATCATTCTCCTGCCCAGCATTCCCTTTTGATTATTACTGTCTTCATAAAAGGCTGAAGCACTTCACATAGAGAGAAGAAGCCTCTCTATCAGAGAGGTGCCAGGGAGGGATGGAACGCTTAGTACTGAATCATTTACCACAATATGAAGAACATCTTGTTCAAACTATCCCAAAGGATAGCACAAAGTGATGTTTCCTCCTTGGAGAGTGTGTTACAAGAGCTGAGACATCATTAAACCATCATTAATAAAAAAATTCAAAGAGGATAATTTATTGGAATACTTCAGGGAATTCAGAAGCACAAAGTAGCCTCATGCAAGATCAGTTAGGAAAGAAGAAAATCATCAGGCAGCAAGATGTCCTCCTGCCTGTCACTGACTTGCAGATTCATGGGTGATGTACTTCACCAACCCAGACCGATACAGAATGGCGACATTGGAGAAAGAGAATGGTCATAATTAAAGTTAGCATTGAAGACTGTGAACTAAGTCCCAGGGTCCCTTCCAAGTACCTCACATGGACTGACCCAGTCATCACTACAAGAATTAAATGGAACTGGGAGAAGATAGACATCTGTTTCCAGTCGTATAACGTTATAAATAATAAACAGAACATTCCTGTGGTTTCGTCACAGTTGTTTGGTCCTGAAATGAGTTTTGTTTTTCTTTCTCTGTTAACCTTCTTTGTGTACCTTTGTTTCAGCCTGTATAGAGCACCCAACCAACTCTGCATTTTTTTTCCAGTTCAAGTGTCTGACAGAGATTGACTAGGTTTTCTGTGTTCCAATTCCAGCTTCTGGGACAAACAATCTGTTTGGTCAAACTAGGTCAGCACTTGAGCCTGCCAAGATGAGAGAGATGGGGGTCACTGAATTCTGACCTAACTGCATGATTTCACTGAAACTAGCTGGGGACCATTCTCATGGAGTACATATGACCTCAGCAGTTACTCATTATAGCTACCTATTATAATTTATAACCTATAATATAAGCAATCATATATAAGAATCTTATCCACAAGTCTAAGATTATCCATATATCTTCAATCATTTAATTTAAATCAGTCCAATTTATAGTTTCCAAAGAACAATTTTTTCATGAGGCAAATTGTGATGTGTGTATTTGAAGAGTCCATTTTATTCCCTTTCCCTTGCTTCCAGTGCCCTCCAGATTAGGGAGAATTTACACACCAAGTAAACACCGTGGTGCTCTGGTTGAGCACAATTTCCAATAGACAAAATGGCTAAAATTAATTGCCTTGCTTAAGTCTTCCAGCAGGTTTGCAAAAGAGAATCTATACTATGCCTGCTTTAATGACAAAGAAACTCAAGTGACATGATTTAAAATTAATACCCCAGACTGCACTGTGGAGAGATGGCAGAATCCAGCCCCAAACCAGTCTGCATGTGAGAATGGAAATTTAAGTATTTATGCTGAACAAAATGAATACTAGCCCCATGGGCCTGTTTTACTCATTTATGTCGGTACATGTGGGGCACTTTTACATGAAAATAGTATAAGAATATAAACCATGCAAATAACTCACAGATCAAAGTCTCCTTGTTTAAAATCATGCCTGATGACTCTTAGAGGAAGAGTTCTCTGTGAACCCGGTGGCTTCATGGATATCTGGTAGGGTTTTGACCACATCTGTAAAGTTACAGGAACTGGAACAGAATGAGCCTTATTGGTGGGGGCACTGGTTTGAAATTGGTTCATCTAAACTGGAGTTCAAAAATATATTTTATCAAAATGGTATTAATTTGTCCCAAGTTCTGACTAAACCTCATTTTGTAAAACTGAGGTCATAATGCCATCTTTAGATGGTTAATGAGATCAGTGTGTTTAGTGTATTTGGCTGATGCTAAGTGAGGAGGCTCTTTGCAGTACTTCATCTTTATTCCCTGCTCCTTTCTCCCCATTTTCCACACATAGCTTAGGAGACTGTTCACCTGATGATGAACAGGGAGGAGACACAGGGAGGAAGCAGCTGGTAGAACCAAGCCCTTCAGTGTATATCCCCAATGATTCCCTTATTCCAGTTTCACCTCACATCTCAAAACTTACAGAACCTCCCAAAATAGTGTTTCAGTGTTTAGTGTTTTCTAAACCAGGAGTCTCAAGGGAGGCATTTAATATTCAAACCATATCTGTATGCCTCAGCTGGAATACTATATTGTTTGGGGAGTTTTGTCTGCCAATTTAACTCATCTATTACTTTTAAATTCAGTCTGATTTAAAGTCTCAGGACACCAAATAAATGCAGTATATTTGTCAGAAAGTAATACAAATGCTTCTAATACAGTTCCAATAGTATCCTCATTTCCATTTGAAACCTAATGAACACAATCATTGCTGACGATATTTCCGTCAGCGTTCAGGCATTCTAGTTACCATCACTATCATCAGCCTTTGAAGACTTCTTGCAGCATTGGAGTTTTTTTCTTGCCTTTTTCTTTAAACATTCAAAACTACTTGCCACACATAATTCTTCATGTTTAAGAGCCACATCACCCTTGTTACATACAACTTCTCTGGTACCAATTTTCTGTGTGAGTTACTATTCTTGTACTATGGCAATAAAAAGACAATGTAAAGGAAAGTGGATTGATCTTACTTAGCTCACAGTCTCGATGGGTTCAGTCCATTGTCATTTGGGTCTGTGCTTCTGAGCCACTTGTGATGTAGAATATCAGGATAGCAGCTGCAATCTGGGTAGAAGACTGGTTATTTCATAGTGGACAGGAAACTAAGATTGTGAGGAAAAAACCAAAAGCAAAGCATGACTTTTGAAGGCATATCACCAATGTCTTACTTTCTCCTACCAAGTCCTATCTACAAAAGTTTACAAAATAGCTCTACCAGCTAGTGGCAAAGACCCTAATATGTGAGCATTGGGGAAATACTTTATATCAAAATTATGATAAAAATCCCACAACTTCTCTTAACTTCTTCTCTTAACTCTATACTAGAATGACATTCTGAAGTAGTAGTACAGTAGGCTAGCTGTGGGGCATTCATCAAGTTCCCATAGTCTCTATCACTCTTTTTGGTACCTAATAAAAAAGTAAGGTAAGCTATGCCCTTCAATCATTTCATGTGTCTTTCTATTATCTATAGGCAGGTCAGTTCTACTACTTCTGGCAAAAGTACAGTTGATTCTTCTAGATTATACAGTTCTCTTTTTTCATGTCGGAGATTTCCTTTGAGTTCTTTGTGGGTTGAACATAGGAAAAATATATACATTCATTTGCTTTTCAAATTAGATCAAAAAGAGTGTACCCACCATCACTGTTTGGCAGCAGTTACTATATGCTAACTGCATTTAGCTACTGCTAACGTAGATATACAGTGGGTAGAGAAACTTGGAAAAGAACAGGCAAGTGTGATGTGGGATTCCCCTCTGTATGCTGTGAATATCATTGGTTAATAAAGAAACTGCTTTGGACCTATAGCAGAGCTATAAAGGAACGGAGCTAGGTGGGGAAAACTAAATGGAATGCTGGGAGAAAGGAGGAGGAGTTAGAGAGAAGTCATGGAACCACCACGGGAGACAGATGTGCTGAAATTTTGCTGGTAGGCCATAACCTCATGGTGATTTACAGATTAATGGAAATGGGATAAATTAACATGCAAGCATTAGCCACTACGAAGCTAGAGCTAATGTGCCAAACCATGTCTTAAATAATATAGTTTTTGTGTGCTTATTTCAGTTCTGGACAGCAGGAACCAACAAGCAGCTCACTCAATAATACAAAGGTGAATATGGAATTTCTGGAAAGAAGAGTTACATTGCAGATTAGCAGATAAAACACAGATTGACCAAGGCTCATCTGCAATTGGGAGGTTAAATTTAAGTTACTTGAGGATAGTACTGGAAAAGCCACACCCATTCCATCATTAAGTTAACCGTAAAAATAGGGTATTTTACAGGAGTTGACATAATGTTTGTTCCCCCACCCTGTGCACACACATAAATATAATTAAATATGAAAGGTGGTGAGAGTGGTTGAACATCTGTCTTTAGCTTTCAGATTTTTCACAGTCTGTTGATTAGGTTATGTTTTGTATTATTCCAATGTCCACAGCTGTCAAGTGAAATGGGATCATGCCTGCTGCATCAGGAAGCCGAGGTCTGCAGCAGCTCTTCATGTTCCACGTGGTAATAGCTGGTGACAGCTTCTACTCTGAACAAATTGTTTTCTGTTGGTTGATGGGTCTCAGCTGTTCTAACCTGGGAAGTGATGAGTTTTGCCTTCATTTGGAAAGCAAGATCTGTTCAAATAGACTTGCTGAGTTCTTTGGGTGTTATTGTTTGTTTGATTAAAAAAAGTTGTGAGCATGGGTGCATGTACATGCAATGGTGCTTGAGTCCATTTTAGATGCAAGTAATGATCTCACCACAACACTATATTTGGCATTTCCCAAGGTCTGTCTTTTCCTAATATAATAGACGGGGCCATCAACACAAGGCTCAAAGCGACATTTCAGACAACCTCATTCCTACCACTCATTCAGAGATTGATTTTTCATCCTGACTGAGGGCATTTCTTCGCAGGCTGATGCCTTTCCCTTGTGGGTGAGGTTAGTCACACCAATATCCTTATGGAACGCCAAACAGTAAAGCGCTAATTAAAATGGCAAGGTCTAGAGACATGGAGTGTCTTCTGTCATAGGTGTTAGATAGTCTTGATTATATATGCTGTGAGTGTGCACACATAACACTGCAGTTGAATATGTTCAAGGAGGAAAGGTCTAGAAGATTTTTCCAAGAGCCTCTTTTTCTTTATCAAAATAGAGTTTTAGATAAGGATCTATGTATACTTGGACCCAAACATGTAAATATTAAACTAATGCATGGCTGTTTATCCTTTAATTAAAAAACAATGAAAGTTGTGTGTTGTTCAATATTCTGCCTCTATATAATCCTGAACAATATATTTCTGGGTGTTCATAGCCCTTAACCACACTTTACAATTCAACATTAATCTGTGGCTAATATTATTGAGGAATTGAATTTTTACTTTTATTTCATTTAAACTAAATTAGTCACATGTGGCTGGTGTATACAAAAATAGATTGCTAATGATGGGCCTTTAGGCTTTTACTTAGTACAAACAAAAAGTGTTATTTCTTTGAAGTCCATTATCCTGATGGGACTGAAGCAGTACTAATGTCATCTGAAAGGAGACAACTGGCTACCTGTAGTATCTATTCTGAATGATCTTGAATCATAGACAACAATGAGGTATTAAAGGGTAAGTGTATAAGTAAATATATAGTAAAAATAATAATATAATTTGTAGTTCACCCCAAAAACCAGACACTATTTAAAAAGGAGCACATATATTCCCTGTCTATGTAATAATTCTTGGTGGTACACATTTTCACCATCAAAATTTGGCAGATCAAGGATATTCATTATAGAAATATTAGAACCATGTCAAAAGCAAAACCAGATAGTAAACATTAGAATGATGTATTTAACTCACGTCTGTTTCTAACACTCCAATCACAATTGTATTTATGTTTTCATGAAGAATTCAAAACATGAATTTTGTTGGAGAACAAAAGAGTTCCACAATAGCCCAGAATGGAGTGTAACAGAGATTTATTTATTTGGGGATAAACTCACAGAAAGGGTAATCAGCAGTCCTCTGTGTGTGCTGGGAACTGGAACTGAATCCAGCAACCAAGAGGCCCACACATGCTCTTTGTCTGCGTTTTTAGCACATGAGGCCACACCCAAAGTGGGCTGATATCTTAAAGTCTATTGGCTGAAGGAGTTCCCATAGCACTTTCCCCCTTTGTCTAAATAAAAGAGTTCTAAGCCAAATACAAAATTATATACAATAAGAACAAATATCAAGTATTGTCCATGGAAAAGAAGAGGCAAATACATACATAAAAATTAGAATTGCAACACACATGAACAACATCAAACAAGAAATATATGCTAAGTGTTTGAATAGTTATCCTATACTAAGGCATATAAATCTTATATTAAAAATAATTTGGCTAAGTCATGAGAGGAAAGTCACTGTGACTATCTTGTGTTCAACCCCATCAAAGACCTGAGAAGGGAAATAATATTTCTTGAGTAAAGAGAAAGTACAATTAAACAACTTCCCAAAGGTTCAAGAAAGGACAGAGACAGTGGCTACCTGAGCAATCACCCAAAGTCTCATTTGCTACATTGGGGCAGCCAACTTTTGCTAAGGTGTAGAATATCTGACAGACCATTTTTAGAGGCAGGAAAATTTTAAAAACTCTTTTATCCTGTCTTGGCAAGGTTTGGAAGTCTTTTTGCTTGTCTCCTACTTGTCCAGTCTGGACCACCATGCATTTTGTCAGTAGTCAAGGCAGAGGCACTTCTTTGCCCAAAAACCACGTTTTCCAAGAAGAAACAAGCTCCAAATAGAGTGACTTTGGTGCCCAACATTCTCTCAAGAAAAGATCAGTGCTGCCAGGAGCAATTGTGTCTCATGTCAACAGAATCCTAAGTCATTTAAATGCCACATTCTACACTTCTTTAAAGTGTTTGAAGATTACCTATATATGCAGAACACAATTTCTATGCATATAAAGAACCTGATTAGTCTAACTATAAGTATAACAAACATAGATGACTATTGATCTATAATTCATAATGTCTATATAGCTTAAATATTAAGACTTCATATTAAAAAATTCAATAATCTTTAAACAAATGTGCAGCAAATGAAGACAATGACCTTAAAATGTAAACAATATATAAGTGTCTTGATCCTGGGTAGAAATGTATAGTGCAACATGAGAAATACATCCTAAAAATTGCATCCATATGCAAAAATATCTTAATCAGAGGTAGAAATATACATGCCTACAATATGACAAAATAACTTTGCATAGGTACAAAAATATTTAAACAGAAATAGGGGTATCATAAATATAATTTGAATTTGTGCCAATATACAAGAATCTACACCAATGTAAATTTTCTATAAATAAAGATCATAAGTAATCTCACTATTACTCACTATTATTATTAGTGTGAGTAATCTCTCACTAATCTACAAATTATCCCCTCCCATTCATTTCCTTTCTTTTTTTTTACAAGACAGATCCCTGAGCCTATTTCATTTCCACCCTCAACCCTATACCACTTATAACCAATCCCTAATAGATGTCCCTAATGCTGAGAAAAAAAATCCTTGTTGGAGGAGGGGATGCCATTTTCTAGAATTACTTTCAGCTGTCATAGGGGTGATATTATTTCTAAGGGATCCTATAAATACTAAAATAATGGTTAAGTTTCAGGACTGTTGTCTGGTATAATTGCAGATAGTCTCTGAGTAGTCTATAGGGCTTTTCTGCAGTTCTTATTTGAAGCTTTGCCAAAATGTTGTAAGAAGTTGCACCATTTTAGCTAGCTAAGTTGGAATCATCTTGAGCAGTTTGTAGCCAATATCCAATCTTAAAGTGGTGCTATCAGCATAATGACATCATATCAACCAGGTGAAATCATTGTTGAGGGGCCCCATCTTCTTCCTGGAAACTTAAAAATTTTACTGCAGGAAAATTTACTGTTCATTGTGGAAAACTTAAGCATTATTCATATAGACATATATTCAATGAAAAGTACCATAGAGACAATAATAGGTATGGGGGAAAGTAATTTTTTGAAACCAGAGTTTTGATAATAGTAGACCCTAAATTTATTTTAGGTGAGATTATTAACTCCCAGATCTGAACACAGGACTGTCGACTCCTAGTGTAAACTTTCTTTTCTCTCCATGAGGATTATGGTGAAAAGAAAATTATATCTAGATATAACTCACATAGGACATGGTATGTAAAAGACATTTGCATCATTTTTCCTATCATCATAATTAGGGCATTTCTGTAAACTCTAATTGCATTTGAGAAAGTAGTCACAAGGGTCACTGAGTCAGGTATGAATATAAGTGGCAATGGTCTTAATGTTGCCAGTGACTAAAATAGCCCAAAATTATAGCACTACTGATATAAAGGACCCAAACAGAGTAGCAGAGAAACCACTTTGAGTTGGTGAGAATAAACATACTTCATGGGATTCTATTCTTCTCTCAAGATCACTCAAATGATGTTTATGAGTCTGCTTACTAATACTTTCTAATTTTGGGTATTAAAATGCTGTGCTTCATTGTCTAAATAATCATTACATGGGGAAGCTATGGGAGAAAGGTTGTCTGTAAATTATACTGAATTATTAATTGAACTAGGAATTATTTCTATGAACATTTCCACTGGGTATAGTGGTTGCTTTCTGCCATTCATTTTCCTTAAAATGTTTTTCCTGGTATTACCACCCAAAGGACTTGTCAGCTACTATGCTGGGTACTCGGGATGGTGAAAACTGACCCACTGGTTACATTAACAGGGAGAAAAAAAGTCTGCCACAATGCACTTAGCTGTCAGCCATATGATCTGAAGTAAATTCAATGAAATTGATTTGTTTTAATTCTTCAGTATTTCTAATTAGTCCCATGCTGATTGCCAGTTAGTATTCATAGAATTAAATTCATGTTAACCATTTGATTTCTAATCTTTGTGTTATCCATAGATTGTGGTTTCAGAGCTTCCTAATTAGATTGTTATGTCATTGCAGACACATTAAGATTTGTCTGTTTCTCTGTGACACTTAAAATAGTTCTCAAGACACACACCAAGCTCAGTGGGTTCCTAGCATGCTGGCATCTGGGAGAGAGAGGTAGTGACCTCTCTTACTTCAGTAGCAATAAAGATTTGCAGATATAACCCTCTTCACTGAGATGAAAATTAGAAACTATTACCAGAGAGATGTAGACATGTAAGTCTGGAATAACTACAACAAATTATATAGAACAACCAATGCACAAACATGATAGTTGTCAAAAAATACTGTTGAGGTTGAGTATTGGGAAAGTTACAATGGAAAGAAATGAAAGTATTTTAGTTAGGGTTTCTCTTGTGATAAAACACCATGACCAAGGGCAAGTTGGGAAGGCAAAGATTTATCACAATTTAAAGCATGTAGCTCATCATCGAGGGAAGACAGGGAACAAACTCAAGGGAAGAACCTGGATGCCAGAACTGATGATAACAGGCTACTATCTCATGACTTGGTCATTCCAAGAACAACCAGCCCAGGTGTTGTACTGTTCACAGTGAGCTGGCTCTTCCTAGGTCAAACATCAGTCAAGATGCCCCACAGCTTTGTCCAAAGACCAGTCTTGTGCCTTGTCGGGGGAGAGGGGTCTCAATCAGTGTTCCTATTTCCAAAGTAATTTCATGTTGAGTCAAGTTGACATAAAATTAGCAAGCACAGAAGGGAACAATCCAAGACATAGACCTGCTTATGAGAAGATACGGATGAAGCAATAAAGATGTATCCAACCTCTTCAAGCGTCATGGTCTTTGTCTCTCCAAACCTGAGTACAGCATCTGACTGAAGGACTTAGATGCCAGTTGCAATAACTTAGTGTAGTTTTTGTTAAATATAGATGTGTATTTAGTTACAGTCACAAGAACTTGTTAAGCATAGCAAATGAAATGCAGGAAGTGTTTTCCTAGGTGACTATGATAAATAAATGGTACAGTGTATTTCTCTCACCAAAGGAATGGATATTTGTATTTGAGTTACTTCATCTAAAAAAAAATGTGCTAGTGGGCCAAAAGGATGGGAGGTAGGGAGAAAGAAAGAATAAACATTTAAAGCAAAGGACATCAAAGGCTGGACCAGCCTAAATAAGGTAATGATCCTGCTTCCTTCTAGTTTAGCTTATAAGGTACTAATATATATATATATGTATAATATATATTTTATATATATTAAATATATATATATATATATGTCCTTACTTGTGCAGTTATTTAATAGAAAGCCTATCTACATGTATGCCTATAGTTCAGGTTTGGAATTAGATAAAATGCCACCAGAAAATAGATGAGTTTAAGTAGGGTCTGGGTATTAATAAACAAAATTCTTATAATCAAGAATGAAAGGTATATATTATAGAGTCCAAGTACCAGGTAAGTGATGAAAGGCTGGGCTTTTCAATGGTGCTGTCGCAATTCAGTGATATGAGTGATACATGCTAATAGAGAGGTTGTGCAGGGAACACTCTCTAAGAGCTCATCTTATCAAAGGTTTCATTGTATTATGCAAGTTAAATAAAACAAGCCTAAATAACTTTTTTCAATCAAAGAGACCACAAAGTCACAAGCAGTTGTTTCTTAACTGTATATCTATCTATTTCATAGGCTGTTAGTCATTATGCTGTTTCATCCTCAGATTTCTTCACTCACTGGTGTATCCATTTTCATACAAGCATGGAAATCTAAATGCATATTTATGTTTTTGTCAAAAAGTCTATTTGCCTTGTAGACGATCAAGGTAAATGCTTTCCTGACATCTGAGAGATCATTATTTGATATAAAATTTCTGTACCCAAGACTCTAGAGAGGTGGTTCTCAACCTGTGGGTCATGACTCCCCATTGCACAGGGGTTGCATATCAGATGTCTTGAATATCATATACTTACATTATGATTTATAACAGTAGCAAAATCACAGTTCGGGGATAGCAATGAAAATAATTTTATGGTTGGGGGTCACTACAACCTTAGGGACTGTGTTAAAGGGTCACAGCACTAGGAAGTTTGAGAACCATTGCTATATAGAGAGCAACTTGTTCCAATTCTGCAGTGCTACAGCTTAACTTGGTTGTACTTCCAATTATGCATTCCACGATTGTCATCACCTTAAGCTAAAATGAGTAACTCAAAGCATTCACAAAGTACTCTAAAGAAAGGGGTAATTTTGTGGGTACAGAGCTTATTTTTATTGTATGCTTGTGGGCTGTACTTCAGCTATCACAGATTTCTTTTTAGATATTTGTTTAGATAATTGCATATTTTTATTAAGTTTTATATAATAATAATACAGAGAGTTCTTCTATTCCTTCCCAGCTTTTGTCCAATAGTAATCATGTAAAAACTATAGTAAAACAGCAAACAAGATAATGACATTGGCTTAATGGATAAAAATATAGCTAGCTAGATAAATAGATAGATAGACAGATAGACAGTGGATATATGGATATATATGGGACATTTTTGCTGCTGTGATAGAATACAAAACAAACAGAAAACAACTAAGGAAAGAAAGTATTTTTTGTTGTTTTTTAACTTAGAGTTCCAGAGGGATGGTGACCATCATAGTAAGACAGATATGAAAGCACCAGGAATAGCGGGAAGCTACACATAGGAGGCAGTGGGAGAAGAGTGATTTGGGGGTAATTATAAAACTTCAAAGCCCATCCCCAATGTTGTACCTCTTCCGGAAGGCTCCTTCTTCTAATCTTTTCATAACCTTTCCAAACACTCTCACTAACTTGGAAACAAGTGTTCAAACATGGGAGCCCATGGGAGATATTTCATATTCAAGGTACAACAGTAATTAATCTGGTGTGAACTTGGATATATACCTCTCACACATTCTTTTCTTGTTTTGATGCCATTGCTTTAGGTATTGTAGCTTTAAAGAGCATTAAACTTTAGCAGGAAAATCTATTGTCATTTAAATGAAAAGTTTCAAAACTGTTAGGCATCAATTCTTCCAATATAAATCACTCATATATCTACATATTTGTTTTAACTTATTAAAGAAATAGTTTTCACTAATTTAGGAAATCATGTATGGCTAAAATTAACTTGTATTTTATTTGTAAATTAAAGGAAAAATAGAAAAGACCTCCAAGAGTTAATTTAATCTTTTATTTTTTGCTTTTGTTGTTAAAATTGCATTTTGGAGCCTCAATTCTTAATGTTCCCTTTGTATTCTTTATTCAAGTCTTTTCTTAAAGATCCCAGTAAGGTTGCTCAATTTTTCTCACATAGATTCTGCAGATTTTTAAAGTGCTCTTTGTGTGAATTATTAAACACAGAAAAATGGTCTGTTTTTCTCCAAAGATTTCCATATGTCTCTTCTTCTGCTCCTTAGTAGCAAGGTAAAAATGGTTGTTAGAGGGTTAATGGTGAGGCGAAAGAATAAGGAATAACTGGTTATCTTTCACGGAAACTCTGAGTCTTGCTTGTACTCATGCTCAGGGCTGTTCTTGCCAAAGCAGAGGATGAATTTCTAACTAGGCTAAATGACCTCAGAAGATTGCTTAGGAACCATGGTTTCCAAGAATAAGTTATCTCTAAGGCATTCTCATTGCTCCATCCTTTTTTCCTTGTATGCCCACCAGAATACCAAAGAGATGAGACAGTATATACCACCTGCAGCTCAGAGGGGGAACTGAATGATGTGAAGTGGGAAAGAAACAGGAGAATTGATAAAAACCACATTCTCGACATAAAAACTTTTGAAGGAATGTGATGACTAGGGTGGCAATGCACTTTCCAGTCACGAATGACCAGTGAGACATTACCATGGAGCAGTCACAAGTCCTGCAACTTCCTTAAAGAAGGAAATTTATCACCTTTCTGCATTTCTCTTGTGGTATCTGGAATATTGACATAATTTCTTCATATAGATTTCTTAAGGATGTAAAGAATGAAAATTAGAATAATATACTATACTACCATATAGTTTCTTGGGTTTCCTAGCATTTGCACTTGTACATATATATTCATGTATTAATCTTGTTGGAAGAATTCTGAGATTTTTACAAGAAGGCTTATATGAACAGCAACAGTGGGGAATGGTATAAAGCCAAAATTCAAAAAATTAATTTTTCTTTCGTGCTTATGTTAGAAGCTGTCCACAAATAGTGATAAGCTCAGGAAACCATTTTATCTGTGAGACAATTATGGGAAAAATATGAAGTGTACATATAGTAAATAAATAATGGATAGTTGGCCAAGAAGTATATTTATTGTCATTTACATCATTTTTATACAAAAACTCCAATGTGATGGTAGGAATGCAGAACCTGTAATGAAACACCTGAATACCTGATGCTGTGTGTTGACTACACTACAAAGAAATAACCCTGGAAGCAATAATGTTTTCATCCTCATGCATAGCAAGTGAAGGACTCACAAATACTGCACAGCGAATAAAGAGGAAGTTGGAGAAACTGTGAACTCTCATTTTTGTTTTCCACTAGGGTGTAAAAAACTGTATATAGTGAGATTTAGTTGTCCTTTACAATTTTGTTCTTTTCCATTATTTCCTGTCAGTGATAAATCATGTCAGTCACCCACAAACATGTTTAGAAGACTTAGTGGTTATAATTACATAAGCAATCAAGAAGCCTTGTTCTTAAGTGTGAACGCACTCCTATTTATCCTTCTGTAGCTGCTTCTGCCACTTAAATCTCACAAACCATCTCACTTACCTCATCTCCAGAAACATGTGGTCCTCCAGTAATGCAGCTCTTCCTTCTACTTCTGGTTGGTGGATTCATAAGGCTATGCGCTCTTAAAGGTCTATGGTTCTCCACATGTCTTTCCTAGTTGCTAAATTAAATATACAGATTAAGAAGAAAGCCACAGTATATGTTCCTAGTTCAACATTACCGAGAAGAACCCTCTCTTGTGTCTCATTTATATCCTTTGGGTGAATAACGTGGGTGTGTTGTGCACACATATGTAGGGATGCACATACCTGAGCCTGGAGCAACCAGATGAGAATATAGAGTACTCTCCTCCATGGCTCCTCACCTTACACCCTTGAGTTAGAGTTTCTCAGTTAACCTGGAGCTTGGAAGTTTGTATCTAGAATGTCATCGCACAAGCGAGAATGATCCTTTTGGTGTCATCTGCCATCACTGGGGCCACAGGTGTGTCTGGTCAGGCTCTGTTTGTCTGGGTGCTAGAGATTCAACTGCAGGTCTTCATGCTTGCAATCCTCTGAGCCATCACCCCATCCAACCTCTTCACAGTCTTACCTAAGTTCTTCATGTAGTTGAAAGTCATTAAGATTTTTTATGTTCCATCTCTACCCCCTTGCACCATGCCATTTTAGGCTATTTCTGACCATGTGGGTGAAAGGCAGTTTACACTTGAGTTTAACCACATTTGTAGGTAGAGCCTAGAGGATTTGATTTGTGGAGTAATTGATAAAGCTTGATCACCTAGTATTTTCTAACCCCTCTACACATATACATGCAGAAAGGATATGCTTCTCCCAAATGTTTCATGATTTTCATATATTTTTGTCTGCTTCTTAGTGATGCTTTTTCCTTTGAGTTTTGTCATAGTTATAAAAGTTTTCAGTGTCTCTTATAATGCTTACATAAAGAAACTATAACTTTCTATAAATAGCCCTTGTTTTATAAGCAATATCTATTGATCAAGAAGAAAAATGTATATTTCATTTCATTTCTTCTCTCTCCCATTCTTATAATCCACCTCATCTTAATTGACTTTTGCTTGTAGGTAATAAAGGGATTGTTATCAATACTAATTCCCAACATTTGCTTAGTGTTAGCATTCTAACATTCTAAGTGTTTAATATTCTTTCTGTAAGCACAATCCCTATACTTGTTATACCTCACTTGAATAATTAAATTAGTTTGGTGACATTTGACTGCAGACCTGGTTTTAATTTCCAGTGAGATAATGGTTTAGAAATGGCTTCCAAGGAATTTCTTTAACTTAACTCTCTGATGTTTGTACTAAGTCCCCCAGGAAAAATTCTACTAAAGGAACAATTTCAATGATCATCCTAAGAAAATACATTGATTTTTTTTTTAAATTCCCATTACTGTCCCATAATACTGGTCAGTGTTTGTATGGGAGAAAGAATGCTTTTTTACTAAAAGGCAGGATTTTAAAGGCAATAACAAGGCTAATAATAATATTGCAATAATATAATATAATAAGCCTCAGAAATAGTCTACTACTATATTTGAAGCCCTTTCATTTACTATGTGAGCTAGCTACTAATATTTTCTGCTAAATGGAGATCAAAAGGAGACTGTAAATCTTATAAGAATTATAAAGAAAAGTAGACATTTATAACTATTTGGTAAAACTATATATTCAATGAAAGATAGTTATTTTGACATTATACATCTTTATAGTTGCTAGTCAGTTTGGATGCAAAACTGCAGCTAGTTGCTTAAATTTCAAGCTTCAAGATCAATAATGACATTAAACCTGTGTGTTTTGTCTTTGTTCCATGATTTGCCTATTAGTGTCTTTGTCCCTTTCTTTGTCTCCTCAATTTTTCTTTTTTTTTTTTAAGATTTATTTATTATCTTTACAGTGTTCTGCCTGCATGTATCCCGGTAGGCCAGAAGATGGCACTAGATCTCATTACAGATGGTTGTAAGCCACTATGTGGTAGCTGGGAATCGAACTCAGGACCTATGGCAGAGCAGCCAGTGCTCTTAACCTTTGAGCCATCTCTCCAGCCCCGGATTTTTCTTTTCTTTTCTTTTCTTTCTTTCTTTCTTTCTTCCTTCCTTCCCTCCTTCCTTCTTTCCTTCCTTTCTTTCTTTCTTTCTTTGAGTGAGATTGTTGAAATATGTGTTTCACTGTGGTGTAATTTTATGTGTTTATTTTTGTGAATGTTTTCTCTCAGCCTTGCATATATCATTCTTTATTATGTTTATTATGTTTTATTAAAGTAATATGTATTCAGATGGAGGTACAGTTTGATGAATATGCATAATCTGCTAACATCTACAGTCTGCATCCAAATCACAGAGATGCGAAAACATTTCTGAAGCTTAGAAGCCATCTTTGCTCCCATCCAGCTCCATAGCATCTGAATGTAGCTGCTCCCCTGAATCCAAACATTGCAAGTATGTGTGTTTTGTTACTCTGAATAACATCACTTACACAAAATGCTACTTTTTTAAAGCTTAACTTTGATAATTTGGGAATTTGCCTTGTTATACATTTTAGAATGGTTAATTATTTGAATAATTCAATCAATTTAGAGCTTAATAAGTAAATGGAGAAAATATAGCTATACATATGGTCAGAGTTAGAAAGAACTCTTAAGCACCTTAGTTTAGTTGTGATATCATTAGACAGTTGTTTCTCCTAAACATTTTTTTTAATAAAAGAGGATAAAAAACCATCTGGTAACCAATAAATTTTAGGTTCTCAACCATAATTCACTTGACTTTTGACTTCTCTCTGGTTGCCAAAAGATTTGTGCAGTTGATTTTACATGATGTGTTCCATATCTTAATCTCTGAACAGCCCCCGCTCAAGTTCTTAGTCTCCTCTTTGCATCTCTTACTTACATCCTCATTGTCCCTGATGTCTATTTGTACAGCCATGTGTCTTGTACCCAGTGCATTCCAAGGGAATAATATATGGCCTTCAAAGCATTCTGGTGTCTGGAGCATAAAGCAAATACCACAAAATCTTCATTAACAACAGGAATAGAAGCTATTGGAAACAATATTTAGGTGTCTAACTGCAATAATGTAATTCTAGACATAAGGGTGGGTTAAAACTTCCTGTAAAGCAGCTTGGATTGTATGACACAGAACAGATTGAAGTTAGGAAGCAAAAGCAGAGCAGGAGCTGAAATATGCAGTGATGGCCGGCACATACAGATGGGTTGTGTGGACGCAAGAGGACCAAAAGTTACTAATGGGTCATCTGGGCGACCATTTGTGATGTAGAAATTGTTCCCATTCAAGTGATTGAAAAAACATTTAAGAATAGGCTAAGAAAAGCATTTAAATAGGAGGGTTACATGGGCTTTTCAGACATGAAAGGGACATATTAAACAGAAAAATGCTTGAATTCAAGCCGGGCGGTGGTGGTACACGCCTTTAATCCCAGCACTCGGCAGGGGCAGGCGGATCTCTGTGAGTTCGAGACCAGCCTGGTCTACAAGAGCTAGTTCCAAGACAGGATCCAAAGCTACAGAGAAACCCTGTCTCGAAAAACCAAAAAAAAAAAAAAAAAAGCTTGAATTCCTCCTGTTATTATTATTGGAGTGTCAATGGAATGTGAGAAATGAGTTGGTTTTGGACAAATGACCGCTAATGAAGGATTTGAAATGAAAAGGACTGAAGAAAAGTATTATCTGCTCCTCCAACTAAAAGAAGAAATATTGTTGAGCTGTTGTCTCATACAAACTTCTAAGCACCTTCCTCTCTATTACCTCTTCCTAATGCACCAGTATTAGATGGGTGATCCACTCTGTCCAGATTCCATCCGCATGCTTGAGTGACAGGTTAAGTAAAATACTACCGTGATGGCAGAAGGTGCAGGAAAGTTGTTTTCACCTGCTGGTGTGGGAACCGTGGCATCTCCCAAATTGTTTGCCTTCCAGGTGGGCCTTCTCTAATTCTTCCCAATGGTAATTTTACATCTTAGAGTTTTGAAATGCCTGTTATGCAATGCAATCTTTTATTCTTGCTAGGAAAATTTGCTCTCATTTTTTTTTGAAGAGTGTGTAGTTTCTGTAAACTCCTCCTCTCTCACAAAGATAAAATTTGGAATAACTGTAAAACTATCTTTACATTTCTCTTTCAAAGTTCAGAGAGGAGGAGCCCTTTTACTTTTGGGATGCATTTTTATCTTTCTATTCCCTTGATTCTGCTGCTGACTGAATACGTACTGTCAAGCGTTCTTATTCCCTGGATTGTGTAGTTGACTGAATACTCACTTATCTGCTCACTCATGTTCCCTCTCTCAACTCTAATCACTCCTGTCTTATTTAATCTAGCTTATATTTCCTGATACAAAATCCTAAAATTAAGCTTATGCTGACCAAGACCTTACTACTTCACTGGATGAGAAATCTTGCCTTCTCCCCTCTACATAAGGAAGAAGCAGCGAGCCACTTCTTTTAAATGAGGCACTTTCTTCCATCATTCCTTTGCTCCTAGTACTTTGACTCTTGACATATAATAAATTTGCTCTTCCATTCTAGGTAAATATCCTTAAAGTAACATTTGAGTTAGGCTCACCATGCATCTGGTGGGCTTCTGTAAGTTATTAGCCTTTGCTCTGTGTCATAACTCCATCTTGGATTCTGGCCCTGCGACTTGAGAGCACCAATGGGTGGCTAGCACTCTGTGCATGTAGCTATCTTTGCTTGTGGATAGTCTTAGGTCAATTGACCATTTTCTTTCTCAAGATAGATCTCCTTTCATTTTGTTTTTCTTTACTGTCAAGTGCTCATAAATATTTTCTAAATATTTCATAAAGATTTTTGGATGCTTTTATTAAAATAACCCAAATAATCATTTTTTCTGAAAAAAAGATGCTTTTTCCTCTTCAATATTCAAGATTTTGAGATTATAAAAGCAGAGAGACAGTATTTTTGTATGTTGCAACTTACAATTGGGATGGTAGGAGGAGAATGACTAGCAGAGAAACAAAAAGGCATATATTTTAAACTAAGTAAATATTAAATAAATAAACAACAAGTACTTAAGCTGCTACAAATAGGTAGTTATTATAGCAACATTTTTCATGGCATTCAAAAGAACCTTTCTTATTTGTATGAGCTACATATTTCTAACTTAGTATTTGTATACTACTGACTTCAACAGAGCTCATTTATGGACAAGATTTTGTTGAAATAAATGTAATTGAAGCAAGTAAATGAAAAGATAAATGTCACCTTGTAAGTTTGAGAATTTTAGAAATGCTTTCTCTAAGATCCCATATAGATACTCTGCTATAGCATAAGTCAAGACTCAACTGAAATTAAGAAGCTCAAGTCTGATAAATATGTGGATAGCATGTGTGAAATAGTTATAAAATATCCTATCAGGTACAAAGAATGGTCTTATTGCTTGGATTCTCATCAGACCATTAGTGTAGAATTCAAAATAGCAAACCTCTATCTCATTCTATTAAAGAAAGTCAATAAAGGAAGAATTCCAATATGGCAACCCATCCTTCTGGTCTTTTGGCATGGGGTCTTGGTTTCCTCCTAATGCCCCATCATCAACAGGAGGAAATTAAGTATATTTTTGGCATCTCACATCATTGTGTTAAGCAAGATATTATGAAAAATAATGTATATTATGAAAAATAGTGATATATACCATTTAACATTATTTTTCATTATATATGTATATATACATATATATATATACATATACACACACACACATATACACACACACACACACACACACATATATATATATATATATATATATATATAAATGTGAAACTGGGGATGTGGCTCAGTGGTGAAACACTTGCCATGCTGAGATTGAGATTCTGGAATTAATCCCCAATATGTAAAAAGGAATTTTTAAGTTACCAGGCACAGTTGTGAATGCATGTGACCTCAGAACTCATAAGTCTAATTCTAGAGGGCTACAAGGTTGAGGCCAGCCTGAAATACCTCCCTCAAAATTTTAAATAGGTGCATGAACTATTAAATAGGTATATGAACTAATAAACCTGTATTTAATGATTTGACTTAATGTATTTAACTTCCCACATGAGTCTGCAGCATCTGTGACACTCATGAGGCTGATTTGGCAAATTGAGAAATCAGTCAAATCCACTATGCAGCAATAGAAGGATCAAAGTCCTAGCTGCTGTTCAATTGTATTTTGCCTTCCCAACATTTGTGTTATCATCCTGTGTTCCTGGGGGAAAAAGGTTCAAGGGACTTCAAACTACTATTCTATCATCTCTTGTGTTGCTAATAGGAATAAAAGAACTTTGGAAAAGGAATCAGGAAGATGACAATAGATAGGCCTAGACATATCACCCACTGGCTCCAACATGAGACAGGCTCCTGCAGCAGCAGAAGCAAACCTTGAAGCAGAGCTCTGGCATGGAACATGATAGATGAAGTGTTCACATAGCAGTTTGTAGATATTTCTCTTTGGCCTTTAATGAGCTACTGCTGAGAGTGGTTTTGTTATCTCCACTGGAGCCTCAGAATAGGCGCTGCGTGGTCAGCAAAAGATTAATAAGACACAAGATGTGAAAATTGGATGTTTTAGACTAATTCTCTGTATTCAAGCCACATTTGTGAAGGGATGGGTGTAATAAAAATTGGGTAATAAAGATGACATCTTTTACAACAATGTAGACCTAAGAAAACATTTCTCAGTTTATTGGCACAAAACATACGCTGAATGATTGGCATGTATTCTTCCTGTTTGAAGCTTTTGAGTCACTGACTACAGATGATTACTTTGTAACTTTAAATCCGTGATGGCTAATTTTATATATCAACTTGATTGGACTACGGCATCCCCAGGAATATCTGAAATCATTAGACAAGTGATGTTCTGGCTCTAGGCAGCTGAGTACAAGTTGCCCTCTACTGACAGGAAGTCAGTTCAGGTACTTGACCAATTGCATAATGCACACTTGGCTACGGCATCACTCAGCCTCCCTATTCTAACATGACTCACTTAACACCATCTCAGATACACCCACAGTGATAGCTAATCAAATGTCAGGTAACTAACTGGTTCTCAAGCTATCATGAAGAACCTGCTTTTAAAGATTTCTATTGAGTGATTTTAAAACCCTTTTCTTTTCACTCCAACTCCTTTCATGCCCTCCAACTCCTTCTCAAATTCTTGATTTCTTTGTGTGTGTGTCTACAAACACACAAACCTCTTGAATCCATTTAGTTTTGCTAATATTTCAAAGCACCCTACACATACATTTCAATGAAGAACTATATTCAATCAATGACTGCTAAAAGAGGAAGTGTTTTCTCCCTGACAAGTGGTCCAATCCCAAGTGGTCAGCCCTAATTATATGTGCATTCTTTTTGTTCAAAAGGTTGGCTCTCCATATCCAAACAAACAAAACTGAGATATAGCAGAGTATGAATTAATAAATGCTGATAGGAGAAAGGAGCAAAGGAAAGAAAGAAAATGGGAAAGACAGGCAGGGTTGGGAAGGGGAAGTTCAGAGAAGGGATCCCAAAGGAAGTGAAGGGTAGAGAAGATTAGAGAGGGGAGGGGAGAGGAGGGAAGGAAGGGCAGAGCTGGCAGTGCAAGGGAAAAGAATGGAAGGAAAGGAAAGGAAAGGGAAGAGAAGGGTACAGAGAGGAAGGGAGGGGAGGGAACGGAACAGAACGGAAGCATATCTTGCTTCAAAAAAGCCCTTTCTTCATTCAGTGTTAGTGATAAGATCTTACCTTCAGGATTTAACAAGTCCATGCCTTGTGTTAAATTGAGTGTAGCAAACACAGTAATAATCTTGAACTCTGATACCTGTGAACTTGGCAATGAATGTATAACATTCCTGGTTTGCATTAAACTGAATATTTGAAACATTTGAGCAAATCTCTGCTTTTAATCCAAGTAGAAACCTATGCTTTAATAGATTCTTTTCTCAATATTTATTACTTCCAGTGGTAAAACCCATAATCACAGAAAAGTGACACTGTTTCAGGTTCACTGGGAAATATGTAGGAGTAAATCAAGTACCATCTGTAATTCTAGGACTTGTGAGGTGGAAACAGGAAAAGCAAAGTTCAAAGCCATTCTAGACTATGTAGAGAGTTCAAGGCAAGGCAGGGCCTCATAAGACTGTGTTTCAAAAAGAATATGCATAGGACTAAAGGAGAATTCTCAAAAAGGAAGCTTAAGTGGTCTTTACTATTATTCTGTGTATCTAGATATGATTACCAAAATACTAGTAGGAGCCCTGGTATCTGAAGAACGTAGTACTAAAACCATCTTTCTGCATAACTCAGGGATCCCCACCATAATGCTGTTGTGATCATTCCCATAAACAAGAATCCATATAACTAAAAGTGATCCACTTTATCATGAGACTCATGTGGAGAGACATTATTCCTAGGTCAATTACCTTTCTTAATAGCTCTACTATTAATAATAAATTATAATGTCTCAATTGAAGTATATACCAACATTGTCTATTACAGTTTTCCCAGTAATGTAGTCAGGTGTATGATAATATCTATCCTCAAAATGAGAAAACTAAAGTTAACATTGTAGGTGTCATTAATTACACAAGGCCAACTAGCTGGTAAGCAGACAAATTGGAAATAAATCACAGATCTGCCTTAAATTGTTCTTTACGTCATATTATGGATCCTGAGTATCTGCTCATGTAGTAGTTAGCGTCTAAAAAGAGGGTCATATGCCTAATTACAGACTGAAAATACAACTTCTTCGCATTAAATGACACATCCATTCATATAACCATTCATCGAGCATACTTTAGCTTCTACTTTGTACCAACTCTTAAGCATGCTGCTTATCCAAAAAAAAAAATGCATGCATCACCATTCTTGGTGTCCATTTAAGTATTAAATAATGCAGAAATTTGTAGTCAGTGAACAAGTCACATTTTTTATAGGTCTCTTTTTCTTCCCCATCAAGGTCTTTGCTGTTTTCATTTTCTCACCCAATTAGAACAGTTGTGTCCTTAACTCCTTAACATTTAACTTCTACACAGAATTCAGACTTCATCCTCTTCAAAACATCTCTCCTGAAAACATCCACCCTTCCCAGATAATTAATTCATGTACCTTTGTATGAAGTGTTTGTATTAATTACCTGGGAATGATACCTGATGCCACTCAATGAGGAACTTCTGCCTAAATAATTCTCTTTATTTGATCATTTCCCAACTAAACGGCAGACCTTTGGACAGTGAGCTCTGGGAATAATTTATTTTCCTCTCAGTAAAACACCGAAACCTTTGATCCATAGAGACGTTAAGTAAAATTAAGGGGTTTCAGTGAGGTGTTCCTGATAGCCAACCATATGTTAACAAACTTGCTCCAATCAAAAGCAACCTCTTGGTTATTACATGAATATAGTGGCCACCCTTACATATCTCTCTCCTCTCTCCTCTTGTCAAATTTTGAATCTCCAACCTTACTCACCACTATTTAGTATCAGTGAAAAGAAGTTCATTAATTTAGAATGACCTTTATTCCCCCTAATAATGAGTGTCAACCCTGGGATTTGACTAGAAAGCAGATGGCAGCTTATTAACAAGGATTTTCTTCAGGATGACATAATTTTTCAGTTGCATTAAAATGAAAACCCTAAAATTTAACAATCTACATACCGAACTGTTGATGTAATTTGTTTGCTTATTTTTGCCAAGAGCAGTGGGCTTAAACTTGAAGATAATTATTTTCTTTCAATTTTTTTTTTTCTTCATGGGACTCTGTAGTTTTGTATCTCATTGAGATTTGATGGCAAGCTCACAGGTGCCATATTAAAAATGAATCAGAGGCACTCAGCAGAGCTTGGATTTATGATAATAAGTCAAACCCCAAATGACGTGTTTGCAGATTTGGAATTCACAGAAATATAATAGGTAAGATTGAGTGTCTAGTGAGGTAAGACAGAGTGGGAGTGGAGACTGGCCTTTCACGGGACTGGCTAGTACTCATAGATATTAATCATTTTTATATGTTACATTCCTAATTGATGGTATTCTTTCCAGTTACACTATAATTGAATAAAAAAAACGATATCTAAGATGTCAGGTTCCAATATTACATGGTGCTTCTGCTCAAGGAAGTTTACACATACAGTTCAGGTCATTTGGAATGATAGATAATTAGGTAAACTCCATGGTGCCTAATGGTATGCAGGGCAGCAAATATGCAGCACAGAAGGTTCCATGGGGTTATAAAAGCAGCATAAGATTGTGGAAAGTGAGCATGTGGATTTTAACTAGTCAATTAACCACTATGCAATTTAGTTCATTTATCGGGAAAGTTCTTTAAAACAGGAGGGAAGATAATTGGCACTGTAGTTCTTTGTCAATATGCTAGAGAAATAGAGTCTGTTTTCCCTGAATTTTGTGCCTGACACTGTGCTGAATAGGAGGACATGGGGAGTTTTTAGCACACGTCCTAATGCATATAAGCATAGCATATTTGGCCTGGTCAGCTTTTTCAGCCATTTAGGACCTCTTGGAGAGCCTCAGAAACGATGTGGATTATGTGTATGCAATTCCTAACATAGAAGTGTACTCTTATTGGTTGAATAAAGAGCTGCCTGGCTTATAAGGTAGGTCAGCCCTTAGGTGGGCAGAGTAGACAGAACAGAAGTTCTGAGGAGAAGAAAGGAAGTGTCAGAGCCAGTCGCCATGAAGCTCCCGCTGCAGATGGAAGTATCGTAGATCCATCCGGTAAGTCACCCACCTCGTGGTGACATACAGACTTTTATAATGGGTTAGTTTATGAGGTGAGGGCTATCTGGGAAGAGGATAGAGATAATGTGCAAGGCAGTATTTAAATTAATACAGGTCTCATGTGGTTATTTCGGGCATAAGCAAGCAACCAGCGGCTGAGCAGGCCAGCAGCTGGGGGCTTGGGAGCCAGGCACTGGGAACACAACCCACACCTCTCCCCCATATCTTACAACAGTTTGGCACCCATGTGGCTGGTTAAATCCACTTAAGAAAACCTGAGGAGGCTTTAAAAGGAATTCTGGATAAAATTTAGCACAGCTGGTGGCTTGCCATAGCTCCTTTAAGAGAGACTCTCTGATTCAGCAAAGCAACACTGCTGCAGCAGTTTTAAAATGGGGCTTTCTGTCTGTGCCGCCAGCGTGGCCTCTGGCTCCGGTGGGAGACAGACCATTTAGGTGGGGTTTTCTGAATGGAATGTTGCGCTTGCTTGCTTGATGGCAGTTTGGACTCACTAGGTGCCCTGTGGGCCTGGAGCTGCCTGGCTCAGGGGGCCCATCAGCTGCTCCTCCATGCTGGAATGTGCTGATCTTAGGCAGGAGCTTGCCTTAATTATCATAACAAAAGCGCACTTAAGGTTTAGACTGTAAACAGGCTGTACCATATTTCTCCTACATAGCACAACTTGAGTTTGTAAGATGTACTTAACATTTTGA
>JAQHUG010000067.1:1121778-1145219 GCA_028555095.1 Dicrostonyx torquatus | reverse complement strand
CAGCAGCTGGGGGCTTGGGAGTCAGACACTGGGAACACAACCCACACCTCTCCCCCATATCTTACAACAGAAGTATATATCTCATAGAATTTGGCTTACAGGGAAGTGGGAGAGCTCTTGGATCAGGGCTTTGATGTCCTCCAGAATAGAAATGGTTGGTATAAAGGCTGATGGATAACACTCTGGGTTTTATTATGAGAGACAATTCACAGGTGAGGCATGTCAAACCAAAGCAATTACATTTTGTTATGCTTTGTGATTAACCTGTGATAACGCAAGCACCATTTACTCCATGTTAGTTCATTTGTCCACAGGAAGAACTGAATAACAAATGTGTGAATGGGATACCAAATGGAAAGACCACTTATCCTGGTTCCCATCCACACTCAGCAGCCTAGTGAAGGAGCTGTTTGACAATTCTTCTACATATTTTCTTACTGTTAGAAATCCCTCCATTATCAGCACTATTCATATTCTTAAAAACACCACTATCCTCTACCATATGAAGCTTGAAATGTAAAATATTTGCTAGAGTTCCTATATCATACAAACTCTCTGGGACTTCACTATTCTCCAAATTTCACACATTATAAATTCCAGATGTTAAAAATGTGAGAGAATGGCAGACCTAAATAGAGGATTGGTTTCTCTTGGTCTTCATTCTGCCTTGGGGTTGTGAATGAAATGAGCTGAGTGACATCAGAATCAGGATAGGTGTGTCCACTGGAAACTGAATTCCTTGGAATTTGGTGAGCTTGTGGTAACTGCTTTGATGAGTAAGTATACCAACTGGAAAGAAGTATTATTCCATTTCTATCAAGGAGGAGCCCTCCTAACCATTCTAAACCAAGTGCATTCTCTTGGATGCGCTCTCTGTATAGTATGATACCTCTGATGGCATCTTTGAAATTATAGCACTTAATCTACTTTCACAGGAAATGCTCCAGCAGCTGTGTGGCCTCTCTTGGGTTTCTTGTTTCTTTGCTGTGCTGGGAAAAACCCATACTGCATATGCATTGTTATTATCAGTGTTGATAGAGACTGCGCAAGCACAAAATTCTATCTCATCATCTATACAGACAGTAAATCCAGCTGACTTGTAAAAACAACCTGTATGTAAACCAGTCAATGCAAAAAATCTATCAAAAATGTGGTAATGTACAAACCTATATCCCTTAAGCATACCCAACATGGTCATCAAAATGAGTTAGCTGCCCATTAATTTCTCCATCTTGCCCAAAGGGCACTAATATTGTAGTATTAAACTGAAAACCTGCTAATGAATATAGAGCATCACAGAAATGAGAAATGGATAAGCAACATATTATTTATTAATGAATAATACCATCATGTAGAATGATGGCTCCCAGGTTACTGAGTAAGGAAAATTATTTCCAAAAGAGACAATGATGAAAATATTTGGTCAATATATTCACACTTAAGATTTTAGCTAATGAATACTTGCTCAATGGTCACTATATGTCCGGAATAAAAAGAAGAGTAAAGACTAAAACTGTGAGCAAAATTACATAATCTTGCTGCATACTGTAAATGATGTGCCTATATTTCAGCAAAAATGATATCATTTTTGTGGTGGTTTGAAAGAAAATGACACCTCAAAGGAATGGTATTATTAGGAAACGTGGTTGTGTTGGAGAAAATATGTCACTGTGAGGATGGGCTTTAAGGTCCTTTGCTTGAGCTTATACTATGTGTGGCACAAAGTTTACTTCCTGTTGCCCGCAGATCAAGATGTAAAACTCTCAGCTCCTTCTCCAGTACCATCTGCCTACATACCACCATGTCCTTCGAAGATGAAATGAACTAGACTTCTGAAACTATAAACTAGCCCCAATTAAATATTTTCCTTTGTAAGAGTTGTCAATGTCATGGTATCTTTTTATAGCAATAGAAACCCTAAGACATTTTTCTTATTGATGTTCAGTTAGTTGATGTATGACGAACTCCACTATACCACAAATAAGCTTGGTTATAGAAAAGATAGAGAGTGGCAGTGTTTAAAGTGGGTGGGTTCTATGGACTTTTGAGGGATGCTTCAGGTTTCTTATCTGCAGCTAACTCACTGCTATGTTATTAATACACCTGACCTATTCAACTAAAGCCTCTCAAACAAAAGCAAATAAATAGTCACCATCATCAAACTCACTTTTGTAACCTGCTTCCCTGTGTGGAGTGACTCACTCTCTGTGATGATTAATGTTGATTGTCCACTTGTCAAGCTCTGGAGTTGTCTAGGAGACAAGCATTCAGATATACCAAGAGGGAATGTTTAAATCAGGCTAGGCTCTGGGTCTGCCTGTGAGGGTTTATCCTGATTAGAAAAGCTGAAAGTGAGAAGGTCCACCATACAGCAAGGAAGGGATACACCCAGAGCTCCCGTCCTGGGCTTCAGAAAATGGAGGAAGCTATTGGCATATCACTACTCGCTTCTCTTTCCTTCTTGAATAACTATAATATGTGGCCAGCGGTTCAGGATCTTCCTTTTTGACATCTCTATCATGGCGAACTGCACCCTACTCAACTCTGATCCAAGAGAAACTTTACCTTTCTTGAGTTTGTTTCGTCAGGATATTTTCTCCCAGTCACAAGAGCATTAATGGAGACACCTTCTGGACAGCATTTGCAGTGATGCAACAACACCTCACTTGACATCACATTGGAAAGCGTTTGAGCAAATGTTGCTGTCACAAGAGTCACAGAATAATTATCCTGTATCCTTCACCTAAATGAGTAAAAGCTTGCTCATATTAAAGATAATGCTATACTTTGAGACGTTCTCATATTCATATAGAAAGCCTCTGTGTATACTTGTGCATCTAATACCCAGAACCTTCCTTTAAATCTCATGCCCTAATGTCAATGTTCCCTTTTAAAATCACTTTACTCATTATCACCCTTTTGTATTTTGATAATTATTTATACCCATGTACTTTATTGAACACTTATTAAGACCATCTTACTGAATGCATGCTTGTAGAGACTATTGGGGAAATATTTCAGCATAGAAACTATTTTGGCCAAAAGATAATAGACAAATATTTAGTGTATATATTAATGGCTAGTTTTATAAAATATTATTGTAACAAAAAGACAAAAGGATTGAACACTGTGAAATACTGAAGCATTGAGTCAGGGGATCTTTTGCAGAATAAGAAATATTTCAGTAAAATTTTAAGGAGGAGTAATTAAACAATTAGCAAGAAGCTGTTGGTTTCATATTCTAAAATAATAAAATATAACTGTATCAATAAATAAAGTAGATTTCTTTTATCTGTATCATTTCTAGCCTTTGTTATGTGTTGAATACACCGAGAGACCAAGAGAGAAACTTGTTTATCATTTTCATCATCTGTACCCAATACAGAGTCAGGAATGTATTGCTTACAAAACAACAGAATAAGAGTTGAATAGAATCCCAGATAGTTCCCTATATTTTCTAAACTGTCTAAATCTTAGTTCACTTTCAGCAATAGCTATCATTTCGTGAGGTATATCATGAGTTCCCCATATTACTCAACCTCTTTTCGCACCTATCAGGGACTTAGTGATTAACTTTATTCAATAAAACATGACCAGAACTGACATTTCTTAGTTCTGATCCACACCACATAATGGAAAATGATTCTAATATCTGTGCTTTGCCTATTGTGGCAACTTCAAAGCCACGTGTTAAAATATAAAGGTCAAAAATAGGGAACTCTAAGCTACTGGCTGGAAACAACCCCTTGGCCCATACCAGATACTTGGAGGAAATAAAAATATCACTTTGGTAAGTAACTACAAATTTTGAAATTACTCTTTACCCCCAATATCTAGTACACTTTAATAAACAAGAGTGTCATTGTTGGGGGTTTCTGTTCAGCACTTATTTCATCATTTTTAATTCCCATGGGAATCAACAAAGCATGGCACATCAAGCTAATGCAGGACCAAGCTTTTCCCCCTGCATCAAGGCTGAACAAGGCATCCCACCTTGTTGGAATAAGTTCTAACGTCTGCTCAGCATTCTTCAGAGTCACTTATTTTGACAAAGTAGTAATAGTACATGGGAATCACATTGATGGTTTGGTACATTGACAGTTCTTAATAACTTGTGTTAGTTAAGTCAGTTCTAGGAAGGTAGGAAAGTTTTATAAATATACTAACATGGTTTTTGGAAAGAGAATGAAAAGCCAGGAATTCTTATTGTACTGAGAGGGCTCATGTTCAATGTCCATACGGCTTTTCATCTTTTATCCCCACAGTTTGAACTAGCCTACCCAGGCATTTATGGACTGCTGCCTAACAGGACCTTAATCTGTTACTTTCCCACAACCTTTGAGCACTGAACAAGAGAAAAGTCATAACCTAACCAGTAATTTAGTTGTCATGCAAAGAAAGAAAGAAATAGAGAGAGAAGGAAAGAAAGAAAGATAAGAGATAAGGAGGGAGGGGGAGGAAGGGGGAGGAATGAAGGAAGGGAAGAAGGGAAGGGGGAGGGGGTAAAGAGGAAAAGATGGTAGGAACAAAGGAAGGAAGCATGGATCTTAGACTGAGTCTTCTTTTGGATACTTTAGATCTCAAGAGTTTGAATTAGACTTCCTGGTTCCTATTTTAATCAAACATTCATTAGTCTAGACCTAAAGACTTAATTTTAATTGTAACACCCGCTGACAATCAAAATAAGGCATTTGAAAAGAAATTCTGTATTCAGAAAAATATATGTAGAGACAAAGTCAGCTGTGTACATCAGGATTATGGTCACTCAACTGGAAGATAAGATTTGGGGGCATCATCACCATTCAACTTGGCATTGACTGTCAAAGATGACAGGCCAGTCCTACCAGCTGGACACAGCAAAACATCAGTAGCTTCACTACACTGCTGCTCAAGTACAACATTGTGTACCCTCTTCATTTTAAGACCTGCTATTAATAATTACATGTCTTCTATGAACATTATATTCCATTAACTTTTTTATTAATTAACTCTGATAGACTTTAGAGTTGTGACCAGTCCTTGTCATTGGAACCTATTTTCAATCCTGTACCTTCTACACTATTATCATAGGTGTATAATGCTGGGCGCATATATATGTGACACTTACCAGGGATCAAATCCATTCTTGTGATTCATGTCAACACTTCTATGGTTAATGATACTTAAATCTATATTGCTAGTCACAATTTGTCTTCTGAGCTTTAAATTTAAATATATAAATTTCTGATAAATATTTCTGATTGAATATGTCACATAAACTACAAAATATGTATTTTAAATTCACCTTATAGTGGATCCTGTGATGTATTTTCATTATGTTCCAGGATTCACTGAATAGAATTATTATTCATCCCACCTCTCAGCCAAAATCCTGGTAATCATCTTTTGTTTTTCATCTTGCTCACCCCCAAAGTGAAATCAAGAAAGTCTCATATCCCATAGCACTGCACATTTTCTTGAATCTGTACCATCGTCCGTGATAAACTCTGAGTCCAGGATTTCATCGTAATTTTCATTACTTCTGACAGAGTCTCTAAAGAATCACCTCTGGCTTGAGCATCCTTCCACATATCATGCCTTGTGTCAAACTCAGATGCCCTTCCCCTAAATTCCTGTCAGGACATGATTAGAGATGACATGCCGAAAGTCCCTCTTTGGCATTTATAATAATTCAGCAACCTTTCTTTAGGCACATATGCATGAATGCCTCATCTTCTCCTGTTTTATTCTTAGCATGGGGTATGTGCTGTCATCTGCATCCCATGTATGGTTTAGACATGTTAGGTAGTCTCTTTCAAAACTCTAAAAGTGCTTCTCCCTGATAGGTATGTCTTTCAACCTAATTAACTGTTTCATCTTTAATATATGGCTTAAGTATTGCTTCCTCTCAGAAACCTTTCTAGTAATGTCCCAGGGATTTCTGGAATCCTTCCAGGAATTCTCTTCTTTGTGTATTCATATTCTCTAATAACTTTTATGCTCACTCATTTATCCACCACCTTACAATTAAGCATTTAGAACAAAGTAATTGATACCCTAGTAAAAAGACATATTCTAATATTTTTATACTTTTGTTGTTCTAAATATTCCTTACACTTTGGGGCCTAAGACCTCAATAAGCAATAGCTAAGGGCAAGCCAAAAGACCCAGGGTTTTGTCCTGTTTGACACTTTCCTGAATAGAAATGATACAAACAATAGTTCTTTGTAAGTATCACTATGGCCTCCCTTAAATAGATAATGATGCATATATTACAAACTACAAAGGAAAAAGTATGAGAACAAGATACAAATGTTTCTAGGCATCATGGCCAGTATAAATGTGAAACCATAGGCATGTTACCTCCTGCTTCACTTTTTCTATCTAGTTACTCTCAGTCCACCTTATCCCTTATCTTTGATCAGTATTTTTCTCCCCTTGCTCCTTAGTTTACATGGAGAAAGAATGAATTTCATAAAACCTCATAGTTGCATCACTTTCTGTCAATTAAATCACAACTCACTATCTTTCAATTTTGTCTACAAAAGGCTTGGGGAAGAACATTGGCATATCACTGAGGCAAATGGTAACTTAAATATCTGAAAAAACTTTGGGTATTGAAGAGAGGAATCTATTTATCTTATTAAAGAAAGATACAGTAGTTCTGGGTAGAAGAAAGAGTTATGTACTCTAATGATTCTCAACTTTCAAGTGGTCTGCCTCATAGCTTATGAAAGGGATTTCATAGGTCTTTCTTCATCTATTCCATGCAGAGCTCTTGGGATTTAGGGGAGTCCATATTTATTTTACAGATAAGGAAACTAAGTTGTAAAGAGAGTAAGAAAAGTAATCAGATTCAAAGAGCTGGTGTACTTAGAGCTAAGTCATGAATTATTACCTTCAAATGCTTGAAATATTGATGAATTTGTGCACACATGGGGACCTTGAAAAGTTGGGGGTTACTCAAAAGGCTGAATACTCTGCTGGACAGAATACATTTTGTTGAGGGGAGGGTTCTTATTTTTGCTTCTGAGAGTAAATCTTGAATTTAAAGAGACATCAATGAGAACCCTGGCCCTGTGAGTCTTTATGTCTTTGTCTTGAAGTTGGATACCCAATGATTATTAATGTTTATTGAGAAAAGTATTTCCTCTAAAAACATTCATCTATTTTACAAAACTTTTTTTTGAACATTTACAGTGAATCAGGCCATGTCTTTGACAGTGTTGAGAAACATCAATCATGGTCCTTTACATCAGATGAATCTTGGCTAGTTAGTAAGTCAGGGATGCATACAAGCAATTATGTAATTTGTATTATTTACAAATGATAGAGGTCTTTAAAAAGGCTGTAAATAAAATATGGCAAGAATGGAGAGTATGAGCCTGACATGATGTTTATCTGCCAGCCAAAGAGATCTTTAAGTGTGAAAGTGTCCAGTGCAACCTCTGGATTCTGTGGTTAGTGGGAAAGTCATCCTCATATGCAGTGTCCTTAGCAAGGATGGACTTTTGAATCCTCCCTAGGTCCCTTACCTAACTACATCCCCACCAATGACTATGTCTTCAAGTGGTGTTGACTAAGGTTACTTCACCATTTCACCTGTGTGACCTCCTTGGAAATCTCCACAGATTCTTTCAAGTGTTGACAGAAGTGTGTAGTTCTGTTTCCTTCACCTCATATAGTCCCACATATATATCAAATTTAGGTCTTTTTGCTATGATTACTATAATTTTGTAATTTACTGTTCTTTGTGACAGCAAAATTAAAATTAAAATAATAAAATGTCTGGATTTTCAAGACAAAATTTGCTCTTCCAGGGTTGCTCATAGAAATTACAAAGGAAAAAAGCATATGTCTAGAAAGTAATAGGATTCTCATGTATTTTCCTGGCTACTTTGTGCATCTATGTCAAAGCCTGAGGCCAGATTGAAACTGTGGTTAAAAACTATAGAGGTAAAAGTATCTCATGGGTAAACATTCATGAAAAATAATTTCAGCAAGAAAACCAAACATATATTTACAGTAGCTACATGGAGTTTCACAGAAAGTGAAGAAATAATTTTACTGAGAAAAAAAAGCACTAAAATAAATCATATAATATAGTGTAATTTCAACTAATAGTGCATACTGCTAAAATGTCATGTGAGAAAAGATAGAGAAATTTTAAGTAAGAATAGAGATAAGTTTTGAGATAAGGTATGAATGAGAGGCTATGGTGAATTATTGGCTATATGTAGGAGAACAAAAATTGGCAGAATGAAAATGTCAACACGCCAATCAAAATGGAGTAGATTAACATTACAGGAAACTTAGTAAGGCAGGAGAAAAGTGAGTGAAGGGTAAGTTGAAAGACGTGGTCTAAGAGATGGGGCATCTACATAGATGAATAGATCATCTACATAGTCCTAGAGAAAGTACATTGTGATGTAGTCTGAGCATGATGGGATGCCAGTAGAGTCATTAAGAGATGATGCTACTTACTGCTGTGTGAAGTAGTAACCATGCTGTATGTAGGAACAAGGATTAGAAAGAAGAGTTTGGTGCCATTTGTCAGGATGAGAGAGTGAACTATTTTAATTATACTTATATAATTGTATAGGAGGGATGAAATATATATTTGAATGTAGGTTTGAAAATTAATCAGAAGTTGGGTATGTGCAACATGGAGAATTTGAGCAATCTACTCAAGCAATGATGCTATGGGGACAGGGAAGAGGCATCTGACTATTGGCAGGGACAAGAGTGATGGGAAAATGAACAGTACTCAGTGGGGAATAGGTGATGATGGAGAGTCTGTGGACATTGAGTTCACAACCGGTGCTTAGTGACAGCTCAGGGAAGACTAGGAGTCATTAGAACGTGGGTGCTATTTACAGCCAGGGGCTGGATGAACACAGCATGGGAATTGAAAGGGAAGCCAAAAGGCTGGAACTACAGGCCCTCAACAACAAAGGGCATCAGAAACGCCCAAACAATTTTAGGATCTCTGTGCTTTGTGTTCTGTGTGCCCCTCTTCACTCTTACCCATGCTGATCTGAACGGCAGGACGGTGCGAGGCGGGGGGAGGCGATATTTAAAGAGTGTTTTAACCAAGTCCCCTAGATTCTCACTTCCTTCTGTTGGGAGCATGCCAACCAGGAGAAATTAGTAGGAAGTTAGAGAGCCTGGGAGGAGATTTCTTTGTCTCAAGACAGTTCTCTGAAGTGCACATTCTAATTGGTCTTAATAATAAAATCCCAGACTCAGATATTAGAGGGTGAAAGCCAAAAGATCTAAGAAGCAGAGCAGCTGTCACTAGCGCTCTTACCTCTACAACTCTCAGACCGAAAAGAGGCCTAGCTCCTGTTTCTTCCTGCCTTATAGTCCTCTCTCCACCCACCCCTATCACTTCCTGTCTGCACCTCCCTAGTGCTGGCATCAAAGGTGTAAGTCACCATTGCCTGGCCTGTATGGTTAGCTAACTAGTGGCAAGCACCACCCTTTGATCTCCGGCAAGCTTTATTTGTTAGAGTGCAAACAAAATATCATCACAGTTTCCACAGAACATTTGTTCTTGGATCCTATCTATGCACAGGGATAGTAAAATGAACAGATTTCTAAATTCCCAATTTAAGTGGCATCGTATTTACTTTTAAATAAATGTCATACCCTGTTCTAAAATCATCTCTGGACACAAATAATAGTTAATAAAACTGTAAATGCTTTGTAGTCAAAGGAAAATTTTTTCACTGCTTTCTCACTATAAGGTATATGTTAACTGACAGTGGAGACTGTGAAGGAAGTTTTATTATCCAGAATCTCAAAATTAAGATTGTGTAAATGAAAAGGTAGATACAAACAGGGATGAAGAGTAGAAGATACTATTCATAAGAAGCTGTGAAGAGTAGAAGGAAAACCGATGTCTTTGCAATGTCCCATTCACATTTTCTGGAGAAAGGGGTGACTGCGAGCCAAGCATATTCATGCGTACCTGGAGGCTTAACTCATGACCAGGGGCAAGAGGATGGTGAGTTCAGGGTCATGCTAAGCCACATATGGCATAAATTCTAGGCCTGCCTAGATTACATAGCAATACCCTATCACAACCTAAAAGTGACAACAAAAGCCCAGTCTGACTATTATCTGCTCTCAACAATCTGCTATGTCCTACGGTTTAAATTGAGTTTGAGTTGCCTCCAGTATGGTCCTCTAAGACAAAAGCACTTTGAAGTCTAAGACTTACCTTCTTAGAGTGTCTGTACTGCAGGACTCCTGGTCCTCAGTCATGTTCCCATGATAACTAAGAAGCATTAGACAATGGATACTAAAATACGTCTACAGAGAAAGAATAAATTGAGTATTCCAGAATGCCGTGGGGTGACTACAGTTCTTCACAGTAGATGAAATATTTCATAGGCGAAATTTTCAAAATACTTTTGTAAATAATAAACTTTTACTTAAGTTTTTGAAAGTCTAAAACTCTTAGATAAAGCTTAGAGTTCCAAAAACAGCATATATCCTCTTTTTTCAATATTCAGACCAAAGTTTTATAAAATGAAAAGGGAAAACAATAAAATTTGATGTTCTAGCAAAAACAAAAAAAAATGTGTGTTGGTGGAGCTGAAAAGAAATTTAAGTAGATTTTGGGGTTTATATGCTAAGGCCAGTGGCTTTCAACCTTCCTAAAGCAGTGACCTTTTAATTAGGTTCCTCATGTTGTGCTGACCCACAATCATGAAATTATTTTCATTTTTACTTTATAACTGTAAATTTGCTACTATTATGATTTGTTTTTCTTTTTATGAGTTTTGTTTGTTTTGTTTTCTGTTGTTTGTTTTTCTCTGTGTAGCTTTGTAGAGGAGGCTGGTCTTAAATTCACAGAGATCCTCCTGCCCCTGTCTTCCAGTGCTGGTATTAAAGGCATTCACCACCACAGCCTGGCTGTCAGTTGTAATGCAAATATCTGATATGTAACCCACAAAGGGGATGTGACCCACAGGTTGAGAACCCCTGTCCTATACACAGTTGTTGAACTCTTCAAAAAGAAGTCAAAACTTTTTGCAGAATGATTCTTAAGGTGACAAAATGACACAGTACCTTTTTCTTTTCCTGCTGCCTTTTTGTCCCATCATCCAATAGTGATGATGATGGTAGTGATGATGGTGATGATGATGGTGACAGTTGTGGTAAGGACAGGAACATTTCATATCTTGAAAAAAAATAAGAGGATAGAGAAGGGTAAACAAATTAGCTTCCTGTCAGCTAACTTGCATCATTTCAGTTCTGTCTCCAAACAGAACACAAAGACCATTTCTTGTCTGATATTCTCAAGGACCCCGTCTTCTGTCTCTTATGCAATGGGGCTAAGTGAACTGCTCTGAAGACAGCCTGCTACACCTTGCTCAGCTCAAATTATCAACAACTCTACCTTGCAGCACCTATGTTGATTAAAGATAGATGAATTCACTTCCTAGTACTTCCACCTAAACCTGAATTCACCACCGCTATACAATAACGGTCGTGTGTGCCTCATTCCTATTCTTTTATTAATAATACATTAAACCTCTGTCACAAAAAAACCTCAGAGAAAAACAGGGAAAGAGATGATAATGATTTCCTGACAGATCTTGAATGAAAGGCTTTAACTTAGTTCTAACTAAACTTGACACGCAATGTTTTAATGTGTGAGTTCCCTCTATTTTCCAATCTCTTTATGCTTAATTGAGAAGCCCCACTTAGGAAAGAAGTGAAGAATTTAATGAACCCTTTCCCCTCAAATCTTAATTCAAAATATCTGATGTTGATTCTTTGGTTTCCAGTAATAAGTACTCTCCCTGTTGATGTCTGCACAGAAAAAGGGCCAAATAACCGTGTTTTGTGGATAGAACTCACACTGTTCAAATTGGAATGTTTTATTAATCACATTTCTTAAAAGATATTGAACATTGGAGGAGGTAGATCAAGAAATAAATAATACATAGTTTTGAAATGGCCCTGAGATGAGTCGCTCTTCTCTTTATAAATATTACAAACCTCACATAATCCCTTAGGTAAAGACACAGTATTCAACACACATAATGATGAACAACAACAAACCAGCATTTTAATTTGAAGTACAGTATCCCTGCTTATTGTCTGTTCATCCTGCTCAATGCAAGCTCCCTAGTGTATAGCAAACTCAGTGATTTGTAGCCTCATATAGTAAATGAGTATGCTGAGGTAGGATGATCTATCCACATTGGTCAGTGTCAGTGATTAAGTGGTATTAACTATGAGAGATAAAGTGATAATCTCTATTGGAGAGGATTTATATAATCTTTCAGTATAATGTCCAATACTTGTTGAATATCTGACCAAAGAGTCAAATATTTGGGAAAGTTACGTGTGCTTAGCTTTATAGCCATCTACCTATCTTTTTAAAACATTGGGTTATTTCTATAAATTAGAAAAGATTTAGGTAATATATATTCTTTAGTATGGAACAACATGGCACCTATCAACAACATAAATTAGCAAAAGTTATCAGTGCCAGATTAATATATAGTATTATTTTCACAGCTTATTAACAATCTGTTTCTAAAAGGATGCTGTTTACAAATACAAACACATGTGTCTATCAGGATATGCTAAGCCCAGTTGCCAATGGCTCCTCATCACTAACTCTTGAATCCTGTTACTAAGATCAAAAAATGTGCTGTGGTCTTCCAAGTCATCACAACTCTCCCTTTCTTTAATCTGTGGGTTTTATTTTCACACTGAGCTCTCAGTATTTCGACTGCTAATAGTCTGTTGACTTCTTTCTAGCCTGTTTTTTAAAGTGATATCAATCTGGAAACTGTGCCATCTATATCTAAGATTGGGATGGTATTTTATATAATGTCTTTAAGTAATGGTATATCTAAGGAAAGATGAGTTTGTATTTGAATGACAGAAATTGTGTCTGTCTGCTTGATCTCTGTCCCTCAACTTGAGGTCTACAAAGTCAGAAGAAGAAAATATATTTGTAATTCTTCATCTTGTGTAGATTTGAAGAAAATCCAATACCCTCATATATTTCTCATACAAAAGTACATACTTAAAAGAAGACAATTTTTTACTTATTTTGCTAAACATTTAATACAAATGTAAGAATATCACCATGGATATTATGGTTTAGATTAAAATGCTATTTTGTTGTTGTTCTGTGGCCTGAACTTACAAAGCTCACAAAGATGCTTTTATTTTCTATTTCATCTCAGTTTGCCTCATGTCCTTTCAAGAAAATTACATTATTGAACATTTATCCAAAAAGTTCTCTTAGAGATTTTTCTGATATTCTTTGTTATAGTTCTATAAACCAATTACACAGATGTTGGTTATTCCCAAGGTACAAATGCCACTATTGCATCATTGTGGGTATCTTACTGGTCCTGTTTTTATTGTGATTCTTAAGATGCATACATGGGAGGGACTGCCAATTATATTCCAGATCCATCTGTTACTCTTTCCTGTGTTTCATAGTATGGACACCTCACACAAGACTCCTTTAGCATTACCCACAACTCCACAATGCTCAGACATTCCTCCAAACAAGGATATGCCTTCTGGCTGTTATATGCTGTACTACATTAAGCCTTGTATTTTAAGGAGAGTGTTGAGGTCATAGAATGGATTATGCATGACATAGAATGACACCTGCCATGTCATCTATTATAGACATTCATTCTCATTTCGCTGGACATACTCTTAAATAGATGATGGAAGTGCACACAAATGAAGCACAGTATAAGGGACAGACTTTGCTACCCAGGCACAAAAAAAACAAAAGTCCTTAATTTATTATTTATGTTCTGAGTTCCATAGAAGAGTGCGGTAAGCTTGGGAAATTGTAGTTCTTATTGACATGAATCTCACACTTAGTCACCACAGGCAAGCCAAGAACAGTATGGCTATGCTGTGAGACACCTAGGAATAGAAAAATATTCCAAGCATATATATATTATTGTCATTGCCTTTAGATATTGTGTGCCCTCATATACTTCATGCTAGTACTGTGTTGAGAAAATAAGTGTATCCAGCTGGACTCAATGAGGAACCATGAAAACCTAGTTTGAATTTCAAAGTGGCAGAGCAACGAATTGGATAGCCTCTCCCAAGACTACAGTTAGTTCCCAATTACACAGTGTATATATGTCAACATCCAGTGCATTGGGGTCCCTGGGTAAGGGTCTCATGCAATTCAGGACACAGGGAATGCAGACTATGAATAACTGTATAACAAACTTTATTTTGTATGGCTTTTTATACAGACTATAAAGCATTACCTCAACTCTGAAATTCTCCGCTTATGTACATGATCATGAGAAACTCTTGCCTCACCTTGCAAGAAATAATACTTCCATTAATAACAGTAATAAAAATGAAAAGAAGTACATAGAAACAAGGCAAAATATACAGAAGCAAAGCATTCCTTTGTGACTGGTAAAGCATGAAGAACTGAGCTCAAAGGCCACTTCCCTATCCAGGGTACAGATTCTGACAGAACGTTTGAGAAATGGGCAGAGAAAGTTTGCTTTCATCTATGCTTAGTTTGCTAAGCAACCATTTCTTAACTTTGTATCATCTGTCCCAGGAGGAGCCTGCACTCTAAGCCAGTTCTGTGTCTGCACATATATAGAAGATTCAAGAATCTGAATGAGTTGTACTATGGCGTAATATACTATACATTGTTTGGTACATCAGTATGGTACAGTAGTCTTGAGTTGCTCTTTCAGACTTAGCTAGTAATGATTTCTATGAGATCTTCATTGGTTCTATCTTAAATCTGCATTTGATTTCTCTCTGTGATCCTCAACTTTTCAAGTTACAGCATAAATTTGTTAGGTGTATCTGAGCTAAAGGTTTGCCCAGACAATATAACATTTCATCTGTACATTTTTTATAACACACAATCTCTATGAGTTCTAGAATACATAGGCCTTGAGTAGGGATACATAGTAAATAGCCAATCAAGGATTGTTGATGAGTGAGCCTTTTTTTTAAAATCTAAATGGCCAGAAAGAAGACATACTTTGGTTACTACACTCTCCCTACTCTCCCGTTTGTTTATTTGGGGACCAAATTTGTGGTAGCTCACATACTCTGCTTGTCCTCTCTCCTGTTTTCTCGAAACATCTTAAGGGATGTTTTCCACGTTTGGAACAGTTTGTAACCTGGAGCTTCGCCAAGAGCAAAAGGAGAGAGAGGCGAGTCAAGCTTGAGTTAGAGCTGCAGGATCCTATCCCCAGAAACCCAGGGTATTTTTTTCCATTTCTGTATCTTGCTTACAGAGGTGAGAGTCTGTAGAAAGCTGCCCCAGGCCCAGTAGTCCATACTATTTCCATTGGGCCCTTCTGTTCTGACTGCAATTTGCACCTCAGTCAGGTGTGAAAACTTCTCCCAAGGAGAGGAAGATGCAAGCCTTTCTGGCAGCAGCAGGTGGAAGTCACTGTCCTCCCTGTTCCTAGGAAGTGAGTCTGCGGCTCACATTCTGACTTTGCTCACACACTTGAACTATTCATACTCTATTAGACACATATGAAGGGAGGAAATTGGACTTTCTCAGGTTTCAGATGTATCAGCAGGGGTGGACGACTGAAAATTAATTCCCTGACACAGACTGATGAAACCAGCCATTCCCCGAGATACTGCGATGTATTTTATATTTTTAATAACACATGATCTCTATGTCACAGTCTTTCCTTGGTTCAAAGTTCCAATGCCTTCACAATCAGACACAGAATCATCCATTTCCGTAAACAATTTTCTAAATAATTACTCAACGTATCTAAAAATGCCTGTAGAAAATAAATATAATCTATGTATTTGTAATAATTGAAGAATGGCATCTTACTGTATAATGCAGGTGGAATTAATAACTTGCTGAGCGGGCTGGAGAGAAGGTTTAGCAGTTAAAAGTGCCTATTGCTCATGAAGAGGACCCAGGCTCAGCTCTGTAAATCCAGTTCCGGGGTATCCAATGACATTTTCTGGGTTCTGTGGACAGTCCATGCATGTGTTATACAAGTATACATGCAGGCAAACATTTATATGAATAAAATAAAAATTTAAAACTATTTTTAAAAATATACTATTTGAACTAGAAATTAGCTACAAATAGGTACTGTAGGTCCTTTCTCTTAAGTGATTTTAACCCTGCCATCTGGAATTTTTTCATATGATCTCCCTTTTGCTTCCCTCCTACGTGAATGTAAATAAATGTAAGCATGGCTAACCTGGAAAGATTCAATCAAGATCCACCAGTAGTTACAATTAAGCTAACCTTGACAACTTTTACATTTTCTTTCATAATGTTTTATGTGTTTTTCATTTTACTTAAGTGCCATACAGAAATCTCTAAAACTTAAAATTTAAATGTTACCTGCTAAAGCCTCCTCTTCAGGAAGCTCTTTGCCATTGCTTTTCCCGTCTCCTCCTCCTCACGGCAGTATCTCACACAGTTGTCCTGATGAACAAATAGCTGGGATGTTAGACAACCTCAGGACCCTATAAAATGCACCAACACATAAGACTGTGATTATTTCTCTGTGATTCTGAATAACTCATATTTTACTTTGCAGTAGACGTGATCATCTAAGCAAGATGATTATGATTTATAACAAGAATAGCATCCAGAAGACGTTGGTTATGTTGACTTAAAGATACAACGTAAGGGTTTAATGAGAGTGGGCAAATCTCTTGAGTGTACAGTGAAAACTGGAATCTCTCTCTGCCGGGAACACCTGACATCACAGAACACTTCTAGGAACTGAGAAACATGGTGGAGAGAAGAAGCTGAAACAAATACTCAGACACAGAGGTTCCCAGACATCCTGGAAATGCATCCAATAACAGCTTATCTTTAACCCCACTAAGAGCCTGTGGCAGGAAGGAGTTCAAAGATTAAAAGCAGTAATGCTTGGTGCACTTTAAAAATACCGAGTAGTATTGAAAATCTGAGGCCTGTAGTCACCTATCAACCAAATCCTTAAATCTCTCTGAGTTTTAAATAAATTATTTAGTATGGGAAGTCTTGAAGAGGGTTTGAGTAAGACCAGTCAGCCTTACTACATGAAGGAGCCCCCTACAACTGCAGTGGATGGTCTTCAAGAATAAAGGGTGTGTATACATTTGTGTAAACTTAAGATATTTCTTCTGGCAGCACAAATGCCAGCTATCCAGGAGCTTGTGCCTCTAGAAAGAGTCTCCTTTTCAACTTAAAATATTTTGTTAAAAATAACAAAATTTAGAGTGCAGTTGGGTGAAATAGCCTGCAGTTTATGGAAAGTGATAAGCAGCTAATGTGGGGTTTATTAGAAGATAGAAATATGAGAGACACTGTGCATTTAAAAGCATCAGGGATGAAGGAAGGAGGAAACTCCTGATATCACTGACTGGTTTCCTTTGTCTTACCTCAAATAAAAAGGAAACAATAGAGGGAGGAGGTAAAGTATCCATCATTCAAACTGAAGTTAAGATCCATAGAACCCACACAAATTCTACATCAAAACCTGATACAATCATTTGTAATCCCAGTACCTGTGGGGAAATAAAGGTTGAGAAGGGACCTCTGACCTCCACATCTGTGTCATGGCATATGCATGTCCACACACACACATGTATATATATATATATATATATATATATATATATATATATCGGTACAAATACATAATTACACAGAAGAGGAATGAGAACAAACCATGGGGAGGGAAGTTAATTACAGTTAAACTCTGAGAAAAACTCATCTTTAAATATATCAGAAATTAAAGTAACTAGATGGTAGTAGGACATTTGTTAGGTTGTGAAGACTCACAGTATAATAGCAACCAAAAATTTTCAGAGTACAGACTCCTTCAGACTTTACATTTTCTTTATCTTGGCAATGAGCAAGAGTTTCTGTCTCCTTAGATCCAAACGGGAAAGTGTTGCAGTGCTTAGATTCTTTATGCTGACCTTTTCCACCCGTGTCAATCCAAGAGCATTATCCTCTTACTTGTTCAGTTTGTTAATCTGAAAGTACAATAATAGCACAAACTACCTTCAAAAGTCAAACAAACTTTCCGGCAAGAGTCCATCTGTCTAGCGTGAAGAGTGTGGCACTGTCCATGGAAGCAAATGGTATAAAAACAGCATAGGAATAAATTCTACATCTTGAGCCTTGTAAATAGATGTTGTGCTGCATTTTTTCCTTTGGTTATCTTGAAAGGAAAGAAGGCTCAATGGTGTTTATTAAGAATGCTGTGCATTGTTGATGAGATTTCATACTAGATATGTAAGAGGTGACCTGACAGTGAGGACATGAATTCAGTAATGTCACACTCCTCTCTGTGTCTTCCTGAAGACTGGGCATGCAGGGAAGCAGCAGTCCCACCCCATAACATTGACTTGTTCAGAAATCCTTAAAGAAGGAATGGACAAAGAGGAAATTCATAAAAAACTGCAGCTTGTGTGTAGCAACCCTTGTTATTTTTTAAAAACTTTTATTTTTTTCTCTAATTCTGTGTTTATTTGTATATCTGTGCCTGTGTGAGTGCAGTTATGAGTGGTTTCCAGAAGAGGGCGATAGATCCCCTGGAGTTCGAATTTGTGAGTCACCTAGAATTGAGGTCCTCTGCAAGAGCAGTACACATGACCTTAACCATGTAACTGTCTCTCTAACCTCAATCACAAAGCTTCTATCTTTACATGGCAAAATCACAAATGAACGAAAGCTAACTCTTCAGAACACCATCCACTTAACCCATTCAAACCAAAGTGCCCTTGCTTTACTAAATAGAACTTACCTTGCCTTTCATACTGCACAGTGGGAAAGGGCTGTTCTGAGTGACCATGATCTGGTAACTGGTCTTAGTTGCCTAGCAGACCTCTGGAGCTTTTTTGAAGTCTCATTCACATGAGTTAAGACTCTGAAATTGGGCTTTATTTTCTTCCTCTGCCCATGATTACTCCAAAGACCTTTTGTTCACAAAGGGTGAGAACTGGAAAGGAGGGTTTTGGAAGACTCTCTGGTGTGGAAACTGAGACCCACCATTACTCTTCATTTCAGTCAACTTGACATGCCCATAAAGTGCTATTAAGTACTACCTCTCAGAGAAGTGAGAGATCATGCTTGGTTGGAGAGGCAGGAGAGGTTGCTCAGTGTGAATGGAATTTAAAAAGAAGTCTAAAAGCACATTAGGATCTTGATGGAGCAAATAGTTGAGAATGAGAATGTTCCACCTGCAGTAGAGACTATGAGTTGAGGAAGACAAAGCAGCCCGGCCCATGAGAAAGGTGGTGTATAACTAGAAATGGGAAGTTTGTATATGCTGACTGAAAAGTATATGCCAACTCCTAGAACATAGACATTCGTTGTAGGAGGCTGCTTGTTCATTCCTGGGAGCTCAGACCTGAAATAATCATACAGGAACTATATTATTTAAATCACTGTTTGGTCTATCAATTAAGTGTATTTCTAGCTAGCTCTTATATCCTGTAATAACCCATTTCCATTATTTTATATTTTACCATAAGGTTCGTGACCTATAGGCAAGGTTCCAACTGCTGGCTCACATCTGTCTCCTCTTGTGGCTCCATAGCTTCTCATGACTCTGCCTGCTTTCTCCTAGCATTCATTTTAGTTTTCCCAGCCTAGCTCTATTGTGCCCTGCTATAGCTCCAAAGCAGTTTTTTTATTCATTAATCAATAAAACACACACACACACACACACACAGATGTTGGAGGAGGACTCATTGTTCATCCTGCCATCCAGCTAGCTTAGCCCTGAAATAACCACAGAGAAACTGTATTAATTAAATCTCTGGTTAGCCCATTCGTTCTAGTTTCTTATTGACTAAATCTTCCTAATTTAACCCACTTCAATTAATCTGTGTACCGCCACATTGCAGTGGCTTACCAGGTAAAATTTTCAGCCTCTGTCTCTGTTGGATCCATGGTGTCTCTCTGACTCTACTTCTTCTTCCCAGTTTCAGTTGCATCTTCCTCGCCTAAGGGCTGCCCTATCTGGCTAAGGCAGTTTCTTTATTCTTTAACCATTACAAGCAACACACAGAGGGGACTCCCACATCACATAGACAGAAGGACTTCCCACACCAGACATTGACTACCTTTTGGATAGCTTTATGGCTAAGAGATTTATTAAAGCCAGGAGTCAGTGTTGTCATCAGAATTTTTCATTGTATGGCATAATGTAGTTGAGGCTTATCTTAACAAAATGAACAGGGCTTCCATGCCTGGCTTTATCTGATCAGGCCACACATAGGTATTAAGGAAACCACATAAAGCACTGTGGAGTTAGAAAAGACAGAATGAATTAGATGACAATGGTGGGGGGAGGATAAGATCAATATTGCATTGCTGTGAGGAAGAACTCAGCAGGGCTTGGAAAGTATGACTTGGAAGACTCTGAGCTGCTCTGATGAATGTGAGAGAGGAAGAATGAATGATTATGTCTTTACAACTGTGTGTCTGCTTGATTAGAAACACTTAGGAAAAGAAGCAGAAAGAAAGCACAAAGCTTAACAGGGAGGATTGCTCTTCTAGAAAACTTGAATTCAGTTCCTGTCAACATCTGTCATATCACAGCCACCTGAAGCTACAGCCCCAAAGTATCCAGTACACACTTCCAGTCTTTTCAGACATTTCTCTTATAACACACACACACACACACACACACACACACAAATACTTGTGCTCAGTTAAAAATGAATCTTTTTAAAGGAAGAAATAAATGCATAGACACAATTACCGGAAACTGAATATGTACTAAGAGAGGCTGATTGGTCCATAGGAGCCATCACGTCTACTTGGATGCCTAGATGTTTTAGAAGCAAAGATGTATTGTTTTAAATGGAATAATTTAAATGACAAACTTGTAAGTAAGGGTGATTTGAAGAAGGTGAGTTGTCAGAAACTTGATGAAATGCCAGAATACATAGAAACAAATGGGGCAATTAATGACATGGCCAGGTGAAGTGCAGGGGAGGTAGAGACAGACTAATCCCTCAGGCTCACAGTCTAGACAGATTCAGACCAGTAGGAGGCCTCATCTGAAAAGACAGAGAGATATGATCATCAGTGGGATTGGGTGAGCTGGAAGTAGAAGGTGGGGAGAGGTTATAAATACAGTATGCATTCATAAATGTGCCAAATTTCAAAGAAATAAATGAAGTGAGCTCTGAGTAGGGAAAAATAGCAAGGTAGACCTCAGTGGACAATCCTGGGAAATGATACCTAAGGTGTAACAGGAGGAGGAAAGGGTCGCCCTGCTAGTTTACACCCAAAATAATCACACAGAAACTGTATTCATTTAAACACTGCCTGGCACATTATCTCTAGTCTCTTATTGACTAACTCTTACATCTTGATTTAACCCATTTCTATTAATCTGTATATATCACCACGAGGTCGTGGTTTACAGAAAAAGGTTTAGCATGTCTGATCCTGGCAGCTCCATGGCAGTTCTCTCACTCTGCTTTCTTTTTCTCAGAATTCAGTTATGTCTTCTCCACCTTCCTAAGGGCTGCCCTATCAAAAGGCCAAGGCAGTTTCTTTATTCAACCAATGAAAGCAACACATAGACAGAAGAACCTCCTACAGCACCAAGGTTGTCTTCTAGCCTCCGTATACCTGCACACACATGTGTGTGTTGACCTTCATACATAATCACCTGGCAGACCGAGATAAAAGTCATCACAAAGGAGAAGAACTGGGAACAGGGAGTCATCATAATTTAAACACAGAAGCTGATTCCTACCCAGAAATGTGGCAGTCCTCACTAATCTCTCTGGGAGATTCATGGGCAAGGAGGAGAGGATTCTGAGTATTTTTACTGAGCCCCCACCACCATAGTCAAAAGATAAATACAAGAAAAACACATATTGATAAAGAAATTTTAATAACTGGAAGGAAAGGATAACACTTTTCAGCTTATAGAACTTGAGTACAATTACCTGACATCTACTTTTTAAGAAAGGAGAGGAAATTTAATTGAATGCACAGTTAGACATCTATCAAAATGAATTTTCTTTATAAACCTCATATAACAATATCCCATTTCTTTCCCGGCATAATGATTTCTTACCAACAAAGCCTGTCAGTGTTTCCTAGAAGCAATATTGAAGTGACTTCTTGCTGGAAATTCAGCAAATGAACTTTTTTTTTGCTCCCAGAATCTCGCTCCTCATTAGGCTAGTTAGGAATCTGCCCGGGGCTCCCATCCCTTCTTCTTTCTGACGGATGATAACTGAGGAACAGTTAATGGACACTTTAACTGTTAGGGGGCTTTCGATGCAATCCCTGGCAGCCTGGCAGCTCACTCTGAGCCCTTTCAGAAAAGCTGCAATAATATGCACAAATACGATGGTTAAATACTGTCTGGAAGGGAATCTCCCCCCCCCCCACTTCCCATGACTAAGGAGGATACTTGCGAAAAACAGGAAATAATTTGCGAAGGCTTCTAGCAGGCTCAGACCCTCACCCCTGGAAAAGATCCATCTCACCAGACAGTCCTTCCAGTAATTTGCTCTGGCAAGAAGCAAAGGGGTGGAGGATGCTTTCTTTCTAGTTTTACCTTTGCAGACACCACCTCCTCCCATGGGCCATGGTACCGCATACATTTCTTTTAGGAATATCATTTAATAACAATTGCTAATGGAAACCAAATATCCTGCATTCTAAATGAAGGGAACTTGATAAGTACCTGGTGAGTGTAAAATATTTTCATGTAAATAAATGTTCCCTGAGAAGAGACGTAATTAGAGCTTTTCAATATTATGATCACTTTCTCTCAGTCCATGCTTTCATTGTGTTCTCATGGCCCTAAATAGCAGCAGAATAAATTGGTCAGCAGCTGTTCTCTTGTGCCTCATGTCTTTCCCTGCCCCATCTGTTGGACAGTTGTGTTAGTAATTATAGATCTTGCACTTTTCAGTTCCTCTCCAGCATCCATGGTGCAGAGGCTTTGCTTTTATAATTCTTGACATCACCCTTAATCTATGGGATGAACTAGGTTTGGTGAAGACATTAGCTAGATGCTTCACATCACTTGATTCAATAACCCACACATGTCTAGACATTCAAATGAGGTCATAAAAATTTTGATTTAGCAATTCTAGACATCAAAGGAAGAACAAGAGAGTCTTTCACAAGCAACCAGAAGAGATTTTTTTTCTGGTTCTAAATATGAATGAAGTTAGCAAGCCCAAGCCCCAAACTGTCTTGTCATCTTTTTAACTGTAAGAACTTTTTTCAAAGCTATGAAGAGTCTCCTGCCGTCTTGGCTGGTGCAAAAAAGTAAAGCCATGATTTATCCAAGACAACTCCTCCTGATAGCATTAAGAAGCCAAAAGTTGAGAGAGGCTGCCTTGACAGATCTCAACAGTTCAAATTTTGGTGTTGATGGTGTGGTTTTCTCTAAAATGTTTTCTCGTGATTTCCACAAGTCTTTCCAAAAAAAAAA
>JAQHUG010000067.1:1065818-1115908 GCA_028555095.1 Dicrostonyx torquatus | reverse complement strand
TATTATTAATATACTCAAATAAAAATTTTAAACAAAACTTGTAAAATACAGAACCAATATGATGGGTTCAAGAGTGACCTAAGGTAACATCATTAAAATGTATCCTGCACATCTACTAAGGCAGATACCACACACATAGCACTGTAATGTGGGTTCAGGTGTTTTTGCTTTACAAGACTTAGCAAGATGCTAAGATAGCTGTCCTGAAGGTGCTCACATTTCTCCATGAGGGATCATAAGTTCTTAGAAAAATGGAATGTTCTGGGAAAAATAACAATTTCTGTATTTTCTGAAACATTACATTAGTGAAAGATAGTGCTCCTTTCTTACTTCCTGATAAATCGATAAAGTTATAAAATAAACCCTTATTTTGCAGGATATTAAGTTCTCTCAATTGAGTGACTGTGCATCAGCTTTCTTCATTTTGCCTTATTAACCTTGAGATTGAGGTGTCTCCAAAAAATACATTTTTAAGACGAAGAAAGAAGACAAAAGCAAGCATGCCTGCACACACTGGTCCTTAGCTACATTTCACATGAATCATAATTTATTCTACTTCTCTCTTCAGTTAAATTTGCTCATTTGTTTGGTCTTCTCATACCTTACTCCATGTATCATAAGCGAAGGTAATGAAGTCCTCAGCTCTCCTGTTTGAACCTACAACATGGTTTCTCAATCACATGTACGTCATGTGTTTCTTCAACACCCTAACTGCATCCCAGTTACCTTAAAATGCAATAAAAGACACTTCTGGAATCTTTTGAAAGAAAAAATGCAATTCTCTTCACTTTCTCAAAAATGATATAGCTTTTGAAAATATTAGACTTGTGACCAGCATCCTAATTCAGAGCTAAAGATTTGCCCGTCCATTGTGTCCACCATGAGCATAATACGATCTGATATAGTTCATCTGGTTCAGATAAATTGGAAGTTATTTGCGATTACTCTGAGAGGTACATCAGGACTCTTTTCAGAGTGTTGAGGAGGTTATGCCAGACGTTGGTGTCCTCAGAGTCCCTACAATGATCCAGCACATCAAATTATCAGAGAGAATGATTCAAGGGGGAAAAAGCTTGAGTAAACTGAGACTGTTCTCTGACTTTCTAAACCCTCAGTGTTGCAACTGTTGCACACTGCTGGTGTCTTTCTGAAATGCTCCCCATCTTAACTCTTGGTACAAGAAAGAAAATATAGTACAGAAATTGGGAAATACTGGGTTAAGATGGGAACCATGTGACATAGATCCCAGGGACATGTCTTTTTTCACAAATGTCCCAGTTGATTCCTGATACTTGATGAGTCTAGGTGCTCCATGTCTATAAGAATTGGTGTGAAAGCTCCTGAGTCATTCATAAACCTGCAGTTGCATCACTGATACTATAAGCATGAATGTACATGCATGAAATTGTGTTTTTTATATTCATTTGGTAAATACATGGCTAAATTTGTATGTAAATAATCTATGCTGCATGTTAATAAATATATATATATGTATATATGTATATATACATATATATATATACACAAAGTATTTTATATTGAACATTCATAAGAAAGAACACATTAAGTCTACTCTTGGGTAACTAGATAGTCTTATAATTAGAGAAGTGATAGTAAATATACTTAAATATAATAAGTTTGAAAAATCTAGAAAAATATGCTACAGAATTTAGTGTTATATCTACAGTGTTTTATCTATAATCTAGCTAGATATCCATCCATTGGTCTATATATTTATCATCTACCCATAAATTAATGTGCATCTATTTGCTTATCATCATGTATTTTATATATATGCTCCACTTTTCTCATGGTCTAGAAGGGAAAAATTATACTAGAAGCATGATTCATGAGTGGTGAAGACTAGATGTGGCCAAGACAAGTAAAAAGTTATAATACTATGGAAATGAGAGCAATTTGAGGCCATAAACCAAATACAAGTCAAAGGCAATATAGGACCCATGGCAAGCAGAAGTGACCAGGAAAGGTATTGTAAGGGCAGAAGATGATCACCAGTTGAGCCTCAACACAAGGAATTGGTTTGTTCTTTACAGTGTGTAGGAATATCTGCAAAATAAAAATGCTGAGTGTATTTAAGAATCATTCAATGGGATTTGCTGGTGTGGGATTATCTATCCTCCACTGATATGCATGTGCAATCTTGTACAGTTATTCTGGAAATCATTATGGTGGTTTTTCAGAAAACTGGGGATCAGTCTACCTCAAGACCCAGCAATATTACTCTTGGGCATATACCCAAAGGATACTCAATCATACCACAAGGACACTTGCTCAATAATATAATATTCATAGCAGCATTATTCATAATACCCAGAACCTAGAAACAACCTAGATGACCCTCAACTGAAGAATGGACAAAGAAAATGTGGTACAGTTCTACAATGTAGTATTAGTCATCTGTAAAAAACAATGGCATCATGAAATTTGCAGGCAAATGGACGAAACTAGAAAAAAACATCTTGAGTGAAGCAACCTGGACTCAGAAAGACAGGCACAGAATGTATTCACTCAGAAGTGGATAGAAGATATAAAGCAAAGCAGAAAATAACCAGATGACAATCCACAGCTCTGGAAAATTGGGAGGGAGGAGGAAGAGAGTGGAAGAGCAAAAGTGAGGATAGAAAGGAAGTAAAAAAATTCACTCAGTGTTCTTAATATGAATTATTATGATGATTAAAGTAATTCACTAGAATACATATATATTACTCATAAGAGTAATTTTATCAATTATAATGTAGGTAGTGTTCTTTAAATGTTTTAAGCAGTCCATTTTTTAGAACAATTTGATGAAATAGTTAATATCACCTCTGTGTCAGGTGAAAAACACCAGAATCAAAAAAAGTGAAGAACATAAATAAAGCTATGGAATAGGCAGAGTTGTGAGCCATGCCTTGGCGACAGTCTGCTGCTTTGTTTGCTTAGAATTTGTTTGCTGTATATATATTTGGCTAAGAATAAAGGTATTTACAGCAGATAATTTTAATAGCTTCCTAACATTGTTTCAAAGGTATAAATCAAAAGGTAATGACATGGTCCTCTTTATAGTAAACAGGTTGTTTCCAGGGTTTTTTTTAATGCTATGATCAACAAAGATATATTAATTTTTACCTTTGCAAACACACCTCCAGCACAAAATCAGTACTTAGCAGGGAAATGACTGGATCAAAGGATATGCATATCTTAAGGATTTTTTTTTACTTATCCTGTTCTCAATCACTCCCTAGAAAGATTTTTTCCAATTTGCATTACCCCATCAGGGACCAAGATGATCAATTTCTCTAAGCTCTCACCAGAAATTATTATCTTTCATTTAAATCTTTGACAGCTTGAAAATCAAAGTGGATCTGACTATAGTTTTAACAATTTTTTAGTATAAATCAGATACTGCAGGATTCTTAGCAATTTTAGAACAAGACAGCAAAAGATAAGAAGTCCAAGGTTATCCTTTTCCACTTAACAAATTTCAGACTAGCTTTAGCTACTTGAGACTCTGTTTACTTAGTTAATAAATAAACAAACAAGTAAAAGGAGACTTATTGAATATTTGATTCTATGCTTAAAAAAACTCACCTATTTTTAATATTATACCATTTTTGTTCGCATTCATATTGTCTTTTATGGTTTTAATTTTATGAAACTTATTATTTGATGTATGATTTGAGACTTTGTTTCCTCAAAAATTACTCACTTGTGTCAAGTTTATTAAATGTCTTTTAGCCACTAATTTCATTGCCATCATAATTTCGTTCTTCAAAATGTTTACAAGTATAATATTAATACATTGGGTAATGTGGAACCATATAACATCTATAGTGTATGGTTTAATATAGCAGCTCTTTCCTTTGTACCTTCATCTTCAATGCCATGTTTCCTTTAGTTTATTGTTCGAAAACTTCTTTTTAATTATACAAACCATACAAATTTATTGCAGAAGTAAAATATAAGATAGCAAGCAATACTTTCTGTTAGATTCTTAAGTTAAATCATTTGAGTTTATTGGTTACGTACTTTCAAGATATCAAACATCTTGATTTCTAGTTAACATTTACTTCATGGTTTACTGCTGATTAGGGTCCATAGCTAGACTGAGAGAACGTACATATTTCTCACTTATCTTTTCTCCAATATGTGCACAGTACTCCTCATCCACATTTTCTCTCCAGAGTGATACATATGTTCAAATTGTTGAACCTACATTGGTATTTCATACTCTGGAAAAGCCTATACTTTTATTTTACCTTACACCTGGTCATACAGATTCCAAGGTTGGAAGAATTGCAAAGGCACTGCCATTTTATTATCATATAAAGTATTTTCATAGTCTTAATTCTTCACTGCTCTACCTCTTTAGTCCTCCTCCTACCCAACCGTGGCAATACGTGGCTGCCTTCTCCATCGCTTAACCTTTTCCAGGTTTTGTAGGATGGCTGTAAACTATTCAGCCTTTCAGATTGCCCTTACAGTAAGTGATACTGAGGGTCCTTCTGTCACTTTTCATGGGTTAAACAGTCACTCATTTTTAGTGTATATAATATTTTGTATCTGAATATACCACTGTTATACATTCATTGCCAGAAATATATTTTGGTTGCTTACAAATCTGAACAATTATTAATAAAGCTGTTGCAGTGAACATTTGTGTTTTCATTTGTCCTCTGTCAATACAGAGCAGAGTGGTTGCCTTTGTACAGTAAGTTTTCCATTGCACATTTTTCCTGTGCTAAATATATATTTGTATCATCAAACATAATGAATTTATATAGCATTATACCAATGAATGCACCACAATTTTTTCACAAATCACATATTGTTTTATATTCATGATTTTTTCAAATGTTTTCTTTAAAATCAATATCATTACATTTAAATATTTTGAGAAAGTATTTGTTTGGCTTGAAAGTGTGAAGCACACACACACTTACCCTTCATTCTGCATAGAATTGCTTTCAAAGCCCTGTTTCTAATATTATTGTTTTGCCCTGAGAAAAATATGACACGTCACAGAGTCACAAATGTGAGAAAACTGCTTTGGCCATTTTGTTTATGCTTAAGTCAGAGAAGCCACCACACAGGGGTCTCCATATTGCCTGTAGAAAGCCATCTACACTCCAAGTTTGTGACATGGCTTCCCTTCCTCATCCTAATATTATTATGTGTCCTACTCCACCTTCACTCACAGTCCCACAGAGCTCATGGTGGGCACTAGCCTCTCAACTCCCTTGGGATGCCCAATTGCTCAGAGGAAGGAGGGACTGTTTAGGCACTGTTTTTCCTCTTGCTTTTGCCTTTTGATGTACAGTACCCACATGGTCTATAAGGATGTCTGCAAGTGAGGCAACAGTGTGGTACACACCTGAGGGTGGTGAGACTTCTGAACATCTACAGCAACAAGTAATCTGTGATCAGGTGTGAGCTTAATTGATTGACACTGCATTGATTTGCCCTCCATAGAAAAGGCTTCACTCAAAGTTTGGCAGCCGTAATGTCAAGAGTAGAACTTTCTTCATTTTAATGAAAGTCTTTGCAGCTTCTACTATTTTTCCATTTTTCTGTCTTCACAATCATGTCATGGGATTTCAAAACAATGATATTAGGGTTTTTATAGCTGGTTTGAGTAGTTAGGTTATAAGATAAATCTACTGCAGTCTTGTTACAACAAAAACAAATGTAATACTCAGGTTTTTATCATTTATATATAATATGATATACACATACATATATAATAGAAATACATTTTTGCTATCCAATTACTATTATAGCCTCCTTTCTACTTATGATGGTGGCAACATTGTGTCATCATAAAACAAATTTTAATTGGTGATGTTTAGCGTGTTTCTTTTTAAAAATGTAATTATCGAATAAATCATATATACTCTGATTTCTTCTGCTGCTTATACTAATCATAGTTGTATCTTTCTAAATCTCCCTTCTAGATTCATAAGATTTAATGGGCTTATTTATAACCATATTTAAACTTAATGATTGTATGAGGTTTAAAAATTACACAGAACTATACAATTTCCTCTGGATTTATCTTAATTTTCTTGCAAAGAGTTTTGATATAAAAAGAAACACGGTGATGGCTTGCTTTTCAGTTATAGCAGTAGTTTATTTTTCAATGAAACCCTTATTTAGTACAGGCGCTTTGTGATATCTTTTTTTTGTCTTTGGTTTGTTGCTCTGTGTGTGTGTGTGTGTGTGTGTGTGTGTGTGTGTTACTGTGGGAGAGTGATTGAAGTGACTTATTTATGTCCTGACACCTTATAGCAAGGTCTCTCTATGAACCTGAAGCACTCCAATCGGCTAGACTGGCTGACCAGCAACTTGCATAGAATTCCCTGTCTTTGCAACCCTTCCCCAACTCAAGCTGAGTCAAACTATTCATGTGTGTCTTGGGGTTCCAAATTCAGTTCCTCATGCTCACTTTAGTGAGTTAGCCGTTTTCCAGCCATGTTCTGTTTTTAAGTTTTACAGAATTATTATTGTGAAATCTAATGGAGAGTAAATGCTACTAGCATTTTATTGCATGGAAATATGAAACTTTGCATACTGTTTCTTTTTGCTTTGGAGGTTATTGAATATTGAGGTGGGACATAGTTTTATAGCCCCTGATTGATCTTATTTTCACTGTGTAGGCCATTGTCGCCTTCAACTCAACAATCCTCCTGTCTCAGCCTTCTAAGTGCTAGGATTGCAAAAGCCACTTACCTGGCTTAGTTTATTACCTTTGTTGAGCAAAATATGATAAATGGTATTCTTAAAATTTCCAAACACAATGGTAAAGCATATTCTGTTCTGTTACCTGTGGAAATCGACTTGAATTCTTTCTCTCTATTCTCTATCATCAAATTTTGCACTATAGTTAACAAATAATTAGGTTCAAGTTCAAAAATAATGATTTCCTCTAAACACATCATGATATATTTTATCAAAGTCAAGCTAATAGATCCATTATCTTTAAAAGTTACCTTCTTTTCTCTTTTTATGTAGTAAAGATACATAAAGTTTGCACCCTTAGTGAGCTAGATGGCTCAAAAGAAGGAGTTCTGATAAATGTCAATCTTGGTACATTAGGAAGGGACCAGAGTAGATGGAGATATAGGTGATGTCTACGCCTTTCCTGTGAGTCAGATGGGAAATATTTGTAAAGACAGACCTAGCAGTGGGAAAGAAGTTCAACCAATCAGTAATGAGGTAACACATTCCTTGTGGGGCTAGAGAGATCCGGGCTTGAGAGTACTAACCCATCCTTGATGCCCAGTACCCAAATTGTGGTTCACAATTATATGCAACTCTAGTCCTGGTAACCCAGGGCCTTTTCTGCCCTTCATATACCAAGTATGTATACATGTAGGTAAAAAATTTATAGATATAAAATGAATTGTTAATAATGAAGGAAATATAAATTATTTTCATTGTTAAAGTTTTTTACATTTTTAAGTTTTCATTAGTTATTCTTTACTTCAAACAGCTGAATATTTGGATAATGACACTCTTAATAAATGTAGAAAATGAATAAATTGACTAGTTTTCAAACATCACATATCTTTTAAGCTCCTCCCACCCCAGTACACATGGAAAGGAATATTCCCCTTGAGTCACTATTAAGGAATGAAAAACAATTTCAGAATACTGATTGACTTATATCTGCCACAGAATGTAGGGAAGGAATTCCATGACATGAGCAGCTATAACTCATCTTAGATATGGAAAAGCAAATTTTTGTTTGTAACTTAAAATTGTCATGATTTAAACTTTGACACACCTGGACTATGTAGAAAAAAATTTATTGTTAAGAAAAAGGAAAAGAATGACTGAGAGTTTGAGGCAAACACTGAAACACTGTTTGTGACTTAGATGCAGATATTGAGGATAAGAGCAAGAGTGGGTGAGCCAAAAGCTATTACTGATCATCCTTCCCGGGAAATGGGGGAAATAGATTATTATCCAGAGAAATGGGAAAAGAACAAAGAAATGTCAGTCTCGATGGAAAGATGATAGCTTTGGTTTGGCACAAGATTTCCAGGGAGATGGATTTTTTTAAAGAAGAGTTTCAGGATCATCGACAAAGTTTGAGGACCCAGGAGACCAGTCAGGCTGTAGACTGGGTTTTAAAAACTCTTTGGAGACATGGAATTTGATATCATGAAAGTGAGTTGGTTTACACTGGATGAGAACAAACACTGAGTAATCAGAGTTACTTCTAATTAAGAGGTGGAAATTAGGGATATAAGTGAAGGAAGATGGTAAGAGTAAAATAGACTAGATATTATTTTTAAATACCATTGTGTATCACTCCATGGCAAATAATGGACTCTTACACTCATGAATGAATAATTAGCATCTCTATTTTTTGTTCTTATTTACCAGAAAAGATGTCTAATTTTCTGTTTCAAGTGGGTCTATCACTGTGTATTATTGCTTAGAATACTTACCTACATTCTACTATTTATTATTAAAATTTCCTATTTTAATACAGTCTCAGTCTTATGCCACAAAATATAAGTAAAAAGGCATAATTCTAGAATAAAATAAAATTATTTCAGAAAGACAATATGCTTAAAAACCATGTTTAAATTTTTAAGTCCCTTTGATATATTATTTAAAAACTAATCCAACTGAGCCCATCCATGCCCACTGCAGCCACACAAGCTGGCATTCAGGAAGGCAAATGTGCAACAGAGAAAACTGTTCATATTTTAATAGAATTCTGTGGATAAACAAAGAGAAGTAAATAAAAGGACGTATGAGTCTGTCAATATCTCTTTACCAACGTTCACCCAGAGACATCAAAATACATCCTAATAAATGTAAGAAAAAATTATCAGAGTTAAAGGAGGGAGGAAGTGAGGGCCGAAAGGAGGGAGTGAGGGAGGGATAGAAGGAGAGTGAGGGGAGGAGGGAAGCAAAGAAGGAAGGAAGGAGGAGGACAGAAGGGGAGGGAGAGAGGAAAGAAACAAAAAGAAAAAGTGGCTTTAAGGATCATATCTTTGATCATGTATGTATTTTAATCATACCCATATACTTAACACATGAATATATATGATTAGAAAGAGATTATTTTTTAAATTTCCCATGGCTGTTCTCTGACTTGGACACTGTGACAGGGCCAGTCTGACTTTAGTAGGGTAGTGGAAGATAGACTTGACATCAACAGTTGCCTGTCAGAATAAATACTACAGAGAAAGTATATCAAGAGCCTGGGGTTGAGTTCAAAGACCATAAGTGGATAATGTGTCAGCTTGTCTTCAAAATACTCAACATTTATTTCCTTTTTCATTCTCCATAAACGGAGTTCTAGAACAGTCTTTGCCAACAAATCACTTGGATTGTGTTTCTGTTTTGAACTTGGTTGGCAATAGTCATAAGAAAATGTTCTGAAATTCTTGTAGCTGAGTCAATAGATACATTTGTGCTTCTGTATAGATGTCCTGGAATACCAGATATCTTCTGGGCAGAAGTCTAACATTTGACTTTTGATTTCCAAACAAAACAATTCATTTATGAGCATTGCGTCTACACCAGTCATGACCTCATCTTTAGTTTATATTAGCCTACACACATACATATGTGTGTATAAATATACCTATACCTGTATGTACATCCTGCTTTACCCACAAATAGCAACAATATGCTTGCCTGATATTCATGACGATATCACCAGCTGGAAAAACAATATAAATGGCTTACATGTCTATGAATTGGTGTGTTTATTCCATTTTAGAATTATGCATCCCAACCAAATTAATATATTATTTTAGTAGTCTAAAACTGTTGGCACTTTCAGACAAGATTTCATTAAATATTTGTTTTGCCTATTACTTAGGATGTTAAATGCTTTCTATAAACTTGCTAACTTTTCATTTATGTAAAATGCCTCTCACAGCCTTTGGGCCAGGGTATTGTTTTGGGTAAATTCAGTAATCATGTGAAATATGCATCTTTGCTTGTTGCCAGATTGTTGCTCTACTCTGTTTCTATTGACTAACCTCCATGCTAGCATTTGTGAGAAATGCCCTTTTTGAGTAGTGCTTTTTGGGGGTATCTCTACACTTTAGAGATATTTTATGTTTTCCTTTGAGTTTTGGTCATCCATATGCATTTCGCTATCAGATTATTTTAGAAACATCTTGTCAAATCTCCACAAAACTCCCTTTGAGATTTGCTGAGATTGATTTACTATGTGTAAATCAATTAATAAATGTGTAATAAATTAATGACTTTTAATTTTATTCTGAGGTGTTTATTTCTAAAATGTATTCTGCATTGCTTTTGCATTAAATATACTTAAAATACTCTTTATAAAATCATAGCTCCTTTCAAATTGTTATGAAAGCTTAACAATGGTGATATTTGTTTTCATTCTGATACTTATATTGATCTTTCTCATTGTGATTTTTTTCATTGACATTTTAAATGGCATTTTCTACTGCACACATTGTTAAAATTTTAAAAAATCTTATCTTAACTAAAAATAGGGTTTTTATAATGTTAAATATAAAATTTAAATAACTATTATGCAACTTAGAAACTCGACATCTTTAGGTAATGAAGAAAGTTTGGGTATGAACAGGGATTTCATTTATAGAATCCATAGAGTATTTAAACCTCATTTTAATTTTTAAGACAGAAAGAAGTGACTTGAGATAGGACTCCATGGCACTCAAAGGTCATTTACAGTTGTTATCAGAGATTGAGTTAGCCCATATTCTTTGATTGATACACAACCCTTTAGTGTTCCTCAAGTAAAATTAAGCTGTCTTTCTTGGTCCTAATAAAATTTGGTCTGTTCATAAATCATATAAAATATACAAATCTATATGTTGTGGTCTTGTTTTCTACTCTCTTTCTGTTGATCAACCTAACCTCCATGCTATCATTGTAGAAATATGCCTTATCTTTGGGGGTGTGACTCTACATCAGTTTATATTCCTTTTTATTTATTATTGCTTTATGGTGTGTTTCTATGATCTTCTTAACTGAACTTGTTACCTTAACATACCAAACTTACTCTGGCTTGTGTTACGGGTTCTCTTGCATCTTAATAGATTGGGGAAGAGATTTTAATATTCAGGGGTAATGGACTGGTCTGGGGAAACCTGTAATGTGATAGAAGGCCACAACAAAATTCTCATTTAAAGCAAATGTCAGTGCATCAACCAATCTTGTAGGAGCATGGGATCAGTACCAGTGTTCCCAGTAGATACTTCAGGGGAACAACCATAACCATAAGCAGCAGGTACTCATCTTAATATGTCTGAATTCTTCCTCAGATGGGGCAACTAGTAAAGTTGACATCATCCCCAAAGAGTTCTAGGCAGAAAATCCACTCTGAGCAAATGTTAATATTAGACATCAGAGTAAGCACAGGACATTATATGCGGTACAGTTTTGGGGGAAAGTGTCTACACAGTGAACCTTGGACTCATACCTTCTTCTTGTTCTAGCTATGAATTTGTCTCTAGCCTCTTCTGTGGAAAAGGACAGCTAGCTTGCATGACAATTTGGGCCCCATAATGTAGTCCCTAATAGTGAAACACAATTTTGTTAAAGACACCATAATAATTTAGATGCCACCATAGCATTTGGGTGCTAACATATGTTATCTTTACTCATCTAAAAAGAGCTGTTGGATAAAAGTGAGACATTCATTACTTCCCCTAGTTTTTGCTGTAACTAGTGTCATATACCTGCCCCATGCCAAGAGATTAGCATTCTTCATTTCAGAAACACCAGAATGCATGCTGCTAATTTGCACACAGGCCTCTTTCCTGGGCATTCAGGCACTCATTTCTTTTCTTCCATAGTTATTTTTTCTTACGGTTCTCGTTATCATTCTATGCATTTTTCAGTTTTTCTGTGTTTTCATTCTCTTGTCTATTTTTCCTTCCTTCCTTCCTTCCTTCCTTCCTTCCTTCCTTCCTTCCCTCCCTCCCTCCCTCCTTCCTTCCTTTTTTCCCTCCCTCCCTCCCTCCCTCTCTCCTTCCTTCTTTCCTTCCTTCCTTCCTGTCTTTCTTTCTTTCCTTCAGGCACTTGACATGACTCTTGCCATCTCCCCAGGGGAAGCACAAGCACAAAGGTAACTGTCATTTTAAACATGTTCATCGGCTTTAGTGGAGGTACACCAACAGTCTGTCTCATTTTTCTCTAGATACACATTCCCCTTCCTGCTGCCAAGTATTAACCCTAACCATATTTTGGCCATAGACCATAACTGTCTCGTTGATTACAATTATTGAAACCAATTAAATATATTTAAAACCAAACTTGCATATCCACATCAAAATAGTCCCCTCTTTTATGGCTCATAGAATCTGAAGTAAAGTGATATGATGTTTGGCTCTGGTACACATCTAACTAACAATATTCAGACAGCCCCCCACACACTTGCACATGCACCCCTATCACTACCACCAACAAAAACTAATGAAAAATTAGGCATAAAACAAATACCCACCCCCGCCACATCAAAGTATTCTAAAGTTCAAATACAGGTTCTTCTGACATCAGAATTCTGTGTGTAGCCTCAGCACATGCCACTGGAAAATTGACTCATTTCTACTGAGGAATATTTTGTGTCCTACTTACAGTGTAGAGAAAATAAATAATGAACATAATAGCAGAAGAAGGAGGTGGTATTTTGTAAATGCAATATACTAAGAAAAAAAAGGCATAGAAGGCTGAGAGTATCTGGAAACTATGGGAGGCAACATTACCTGAGATTGCTAGTGGGCTTCATTAATATGAAATCTGAGTAAAGATCCCAAGGAAAGGAGACATGCTTTCAACAACAACAACAACAACCATAAACAAACAAACAAACAAACAAACAATACAATTACTCAGTTTAGGGGAAAACACAGAATAAGCATTCTGGAACGCCTAATGTGATTGACATTGGTGAGGAGGGCTGTGTAACTACAGAATGTAGAATAAGGCTGTCTTAGTTACTTTTCTGTTGCTATGATAAGACTCGATGATCAAGGCATCTAATTCAGGCTTAGTTTTTAGAGAGTTAAGATCCATGGCCATCGTGGTTGGAAGCTTGGCATCAGGCAGACAGTATGGCACTAGATTTGGAACTGACTATTTACAACTTGATCTGAAAATACAAGAAACGAGAAAGACATTTGTAATGTCAAGGGTTTTTGAAATTTCAAATCTTGTCCCCAGGGATCTATTTCATCCAACAAGGCCACACCTCCTAATCCTTCTGAAAGAGTTCTACCAACTCACAAAAGAATTTAAATATTTGAGAGACATTCTCCTTCAAACCACAACAAGGGTTGATATTCAGTGTGGGCTCTGAAATACTGGGGCTCAGATGATGCAAAGTCATATAGACTGCGATATGAATGTTGATTATTGTTCTTCACGAGGTGGGAGTCTGCACAAGGTTTTGAATAGTGGATGGAGTAGGCATAGCTTACATGTTTTGTGATTCAATCCTGGCTATGAATTTGAGAGGGTACCCCAAGGACAGCTCTTTTATTCAAAGTTAGAGGCAGTACTGGGGTACAGAAAGGGATGAGGAGACTACAATTTTATACCAAACTTAAAAGCAAGATATGTTCTTTTCTTTTCTTGATGGACGGAAAAGTGCTGTGAAATTAAGAGAGGAATTAATGATTTCTGAGTCAACTTCCTGATGAAGTAGAAGGATGAAATGGACTACAAATTAGTCAGACTGCAACTAACAAAGACTTAGGGGTAGGAGAAGGATGAAGCTTGAGTATATTGAGATCATGTCCATGAGACATCAAGGTAGGGGAGCTTGACCATATTGCTGATGCACTTTTAATTCAGATAAAAAGCCTGGAGTAGATAAGAAAATCCATAAACTATCTTTTATTAAAAGTCCTTTAAGTATCTCCTTGTTCATCCTGGTTTCTTCCCAGGAAGGTACTGTCTAGTAGATTTGTAAGCCAAAACATATTCCTTATTCCATATTCCTTGTGTGAGAGAGATTCATTCTTACCTACATAGCAATCCTCCTCTGTCTTCCCTTTCCCTTCCCATCCTCACTTTTTTTCTTCTACTTGCTCTTCATTTATCATCTCATTTATCTAAAGAATGCATATTAATCATATATTGGACATAAACTATAGGAACAGACTGTTTAGAGTCTGAATACTGAACCTTACATATACATAGTGATAAGGACAAATCAAAGAACTACCCTAGAGTTAATGTTTGATATAATAATGGATTGAGCTCATACATGAAGGGCCTACTACATGCTCAGTATCAAGACAGAACTATTTAACGAACACTGTGATATTATTACTTTCATTACTGCTCCTCACTCCACATGATTTATCAACATTATTTATCTTAAGCTCCTGAAACATAAAAACATGTTTCATTTTCAGTGGAATAATCATAAAAATCCATTTATAAAACAGGCATTTGCAGGGACTGCAAGAAACCCTCAAGAAATAATGATGAGTAAGATCATATAGAGTGCACAGTCACAAAGAAGGTGTTTCTATGAAAATCAGACCATATTAATAGGAACACAACATGCTGCAGTTGCCACAGCAATAATGTCCACAGGAAGGAAGTGTCTCAGAGATCCTCCCCATGGAATGCAATGGTTAAGCTACAATGAGTATGACCTATCACAGTAAACCAGGAATAGGAGGAAAAGAGTGGGAGAAGGTACTTCAATAGACAGAGGGAGAAAAAAAAGTTCTAGAAGTGAGAGGAAACATTGCAGATAGATTGGGAGGGCACCAAAGTATTGTGTAAATAGCAGTTAGTAAGACAAGTCTCTCTAGACTTCTTAATGTCTTTAGATTTGATCTTAAAAGCAAGAAAAAGGGGTTACTGAAGGACTGGAAGAGGAAATGAAAATATCGCATTTCCAACACCAAACGATCATACTGCACTCTGTTCGTTTTGTGAAATAAATGGATTGGATTTATGCAGGACTGGAGGTGAGACAAGGATTAAGAAGCCACACTGGTAATCTTGTATATAGAAGGATTAGGCAACTAAAGTAATTACAGCTATAATGAAAAAAGAAGAAACAGATTAGAGGAAAAGGTAAGTAGCAGAATCCATAGGAGTTATCGACTGACTGGATGCGATTGCTGGTAGAAATTAAAGAGCCCTGAATTGCATCTGAGCTGTTTTAAGTGATACAATGCACTGAAAAACACATAGAGAATGAGCTAGGGAGCCAATGAGGAATACAACGTACATGCTGAGGACTATTTCTTGTCTCCAAGTGGCCATTTTTAGGAGGGAATTGACATAAAGCCTTAACAGTACATAGTGGCTTAGCTTATGTTTGATTCTATTTGAGTCCAGAGGGATTGATAGATAGCATTCCAAGAACAAAAGTGAGATCTCCGTAGGTCAGTTGCCATCCATGTTTACCCAGACCATAAAGGGGAAAGTAGAGGTGTCATGTGACCACTTATGAAGTAATCTGATTATATGAACAAGGAAAATGATACAGGTACTTCAAAGACATATTTATACTCTTATTTCATTGCCATTTTACCCACAATCTCTATATAGGGAACATTCCTAGTGTCTGTTAACAGAACACACACACAAAGATACCGATACATTTATTGTCAATATTGACAGACATAAATAATAAGAAAGTTAAGAAGGCTGTGCTAGGGAAACACTTTGTCAAGCATTGAATGGGAAACACACCGTGATCTTATTTCTTTATGAAATTAGAAAAATTTGAATACATAGAAACACATGGCTGAATGGTAGTGACTATGAAGGATTTGGGAAATGTTGGCTAAAAGTCCCACCGGGCTGGAAGATAAGAAAGTCTAACAATAGAAAAGCCAAAGTTAAGAATGTGAGATGACGTTCTAGATGTTTGTTGATTTTAGTTTTATAGTTTACTTCCAGCTGTTTATCACACACACACACACACACACACACACACACACACACACACCTTTGAAAATGATATGTAAACTTCTGTGATGGTTGTCATCATTTCACTTTGTATACTTTTACTGAAACATTACACTGTATTCTGTAATATTGTAATAAGACAAATAAGTGGGGGATAGAGCAATAGAGAACAAGAAGAGGTTAATGACAGAGGAAAACTGGGCTTCCTTTTTCCCCCAGTCTATCACTCTGTTAGTAGCCCATCACTTATCAGAAAGCATAACATAAGAGCTTGCAGAATAGATCGATTTTAATTATTTGCATAGAGTACAATGGACTCTTTTACCATCTGTATTATACAGAGTTATTTGGGGAAATTGAAGGGTGGAGTGAACAGACCATGAAAAATGAGAAAAATTACAAAGAACCTAAAAATAAAATGTTACTTACTGAAAGGCACCTCTCTAATTCAATTTTGAGCACATTTAATTCTTTATTTTAAGGGTGTGTGTCACTGCCAAAATGATCTACAAATAGCATTTTTCCATTCTATAGATGGAATTCAGCTTTTAATAGTGCTGACTTCAGATTAATCAACATTATGATGGAATAATATGTGGAGATGGTGAAAGAGATGAAGAAGTAATATTTTCTGAACGATTGTCCTGCTACCATCATAAAAATGATATCTTATATAAGGTTATCACAAGGCACATTTACAGAATAAATGATAAACAAGATTAAATGAAATTGTGGTAAAGAAAATGAGGGAAGGTAAGGCCTATGACACAAATGCAAGAAAAATGTTGGGAGGAAAATGAAAAATTAGAAACGGTTGCACATAAAAATTGCAGGTTAGGAGTGTGGGAAGTATTTGAATTTAGAGAAACAAGATTGGAAAATGAATGGAGAAATAAATCCCAGGCAAGGGCAGAAAAGAGCTAGGAGGCAGAGTGTGTCAGGCTGACTTCCTTCTGGAAGAGGCGGTTGCTACACTGCCCCACAAACGCCTTTCACTGTAGATGCCGCATCAGGGTGGAGAGACAATGCTTGGCTCTTTCTCATCAGAACTATCTTCCAAATATATTAATTCTGTATTTAAAGAAGGCTCTTTCCTTTCCAGATATAGAAGGGGTTCAAATACTATGAAGTCTCTTTGTTGTACCATTTGAATCTTCAGTAGACTACGTACTATCTGGATTAATTTAAGGTCCAACAGCTGTAGATTATAGATGTGTAAGCCAAATATGAGAAGAACAGTCCTAACAACATCAGCGCCTTTATCTTTACAGTGAGCTTGTACATTCACTCTTTGACACCTTTCTGAAAAGAGCAGAGTCTTGCTATCTTCCAGAAGAAGCTAACACTAGGCAGCCGAACAATGGTGCCACCTTAGTAATGGATTGAGATTCTCTAGAATCTCAGAATGTGCTCAATTAAAACCTCTTCAGCTCTGATGACCTATCACTTTGTCCATTGTGGAGCTGTATTTAAATGCAAGGACATGCAAGTCTAGGAGGTAAACGGTAAGGCTGGCTACATTGTGACTGAAAACCTCTAACTTAGGTAAAAACACACAGTGGTCTGCAAAGACCATGCAAACCAGACCAGGCTGCGTAAACTCCCCAGTGTCCTCACCCCTCTGTGGATTTTCAAGCTGCATTATGTAGCAGATCTCGTAGCAAGCTTTGAAACAATTTTACGGGCCCCAGCCTGCTTTAATTTGTTGGTCTCCAATGAGGCCTGGAAATCTGTGTTTCTAACATATCCCCGGGATGTACTGAGGCTGTTCCTCCAGGGCACTCTTCGAGAACTCCTGTTCTGTCTCCCAGTGCTAAGCAACACTTCAAGGACTGAATCTGGGGTGACCTCACAGCCAGCACAATGTCCTCTCCATAGCAGGGGACCCCATTGCCCCTGCTTGCTATATGCTCAGTATGCTCATCAATCTACGTGCTGACTTGCTCCAGAGTCTCCCTGTTTCAATTAATTAAGCTATTACTCAATACGACAGAGGAAACCCTGTGACCCCTGGCCAATGCTATCTGCCTGATATTCAGTACTACAGTGTTAAATAACACCACACACACACACACACACACACACACACACAATTAGAGCAATTTCAGCTTTATAGGCAGATTTATTTTAAACTGCCTGACATGTAAGGTACAAACAATACATAAGGTAGAAGACAGAATTATGCTGTAAACACTGTTGGCCTATCCACCATCATGTGCAGAACTGAACAAGCAAAGGTCACAACGTCACCAAACAGACATGCGACAATGCACTCAGGAAGTCCCGTGTTCTACCTGTCTTGTGGCCCCTGTACCTCTTCGACTACATTTCTATTGTCTTTAAGTTTTACACTTTGTTTTCCTATTGCTCAGTATTTTTACATTTGACCTATTCAATAGAAGCTGGCATTGTTTGTTGTTATTTTGTGTTAGTTTTTGGACTGACTTCTTTTGTCAAAGAATTTAGGAGTTTAGTCACTAAAACCATCCGTTAACACCCGAGTAACAAAACTAATGACCGGCAGATTGATGGCCAGCCATATGTCTTGGGAGGTAAGCAGAGGCTATTGGGAGAGTTGAAGAAAAATAGCTCATTGACCCTTGTGGAGCTAAAAGAAGGTCCTCTTGAACACAGCTTCAGGCTTGTAACTCTTCACATTGCTAGCAGAGAACTAAGCTGAAACATGCAGTCAATCAACCTTCTAGAAGTTGCTCTTGTTTTTCCAATGTGCCACAACTTAGAAAGTTATTATCTGAATATCTGAATTACTCATGAGGATTATCGGAACTGTGTGTGGTTGACCAGCTGTCAAACTCCACCAAAAATAAGAGGGAGTTATTTTTATTGTACCATTTAATAAGTGAAATGTCCCCATCACAGAAGCACTTCATTATGCATATTTCATGTGTTAGGAATTAAGAATAAGAGACTCCAAGTAGTGTGCCCAAAGTCATTTTTAATCAGGGTCAGAGTTAATATTTCAACCCTGTCAGTCGGATGCTAGACTTCGCACTTGTGCTGGTGTGATTTTTGCGTTCTTGTGGCACTGTCTCAGCCAATCACATGGCACTTTCACAGTTTTGAGTTGACAGATTGGAGCTGCAGATCCTGGGAGCAAATGAAGCTCCACTCAGCACAGACATGTGGAACACCACTTGGGTTTCCAGGCGGCTGTGTGCAAGGATCCACCCTGAGGAGGTGGGAGGTGGGAAGAAGGCGCCTTCAGATTTGTTCCCTACCTTAAAAAGAATTTCTATATGCAAGAAAACTGTGGGGAATGGGACAGGAGAACATATGGCTAAGTGGCCAAATGTGTGAAAAATCAAAGTATAAAATATGTGTTTTAGCTAAAACTGAGAACTAAGAAAAGAGACTGCACAGGCTAACTAGCTTATAAAGGCATATCTTCTACATCAGGGACGGGGCTGTCCTCAGCTCAAGCAGTGTCCAGCTAGCCACTTACTATCCTAGGAAGCTAGTTTTGTGTTTCCCTTGCACTGGAAGTATTGACAATGGCCTCTCATTTTAATATTTATTTAGAAGTTAATTACTGTCACTGTCAGCTCTTTTATCTCGACAACATTTCACAGAAATGTATTCAGGCATTATGTGACTTGTAAGTAAGATTAACAAGAAAGTTCAGAGAAGTGTAATAATCAAGGGATTTGGCTGTTAATAAAGAACTTAATGAGAAACAAATGAGCTAACACCACATAGAATTTGAATTTGGCTAAAGCAAATTCTGGAATTGCATATAGCATACTTCCTTAAGTACAAATCTCTATAAACCTACAATGGCAAAGGTGAGGGGGCCATATTCATCTGTGCACAGGCAGTGGAAATAGCCAGTTCTGAGGGTTCTGTTGGGTTATTCGTATCTTAACTAAATAAGAATCTAAATAGGAATGTGCTTTCTGGATGTATTTTCTGTATGTTGCTCATACACATATGAACACACACACACACACAGAGAGAGAGAGAGAGAGAGAGAGAGAGAGAGAGAGAGAGAGAGAGAGAGAGAGTACTGATGAGTTGATAGAGTGTATTATTCCTGCTTTACAGACAGCTAAAGGGATTAAGCAAATATCCTTGCTCCAGCATGAGGCTGAGCCTTTGTATTCATTTATAAACTTAGGCAAGTCACTGAAGAGAGAGAAATCATGCAACTGGAATGGAGAAGAAAAGCTCCAATTATAGTTTCAGAATTGCCTGCCACCTTTAGTGTTAACAGAGTGTGCACGCTTCTCAGAAGTGACACCTGCATTGTCTACTGGGAAACATTTAATCCCTGAAGCTGTATTAAGGAGGCTGGAGAGCATACAACTGAATAGAAATGATGGCAGTTCCTTCTGTGATAGGAGAAGCTGCACTAATTTAAGTAGCAGCAGATCAGAGGGCTTTCAGCCCCCCTCTTAATTTGATTCCATGTGCAATGTACCTCTCTCCCCCTGTGGAATACCTGGAAATTGCATAAACATATGAGTATTTGAATGTGGATCTCCTTCTGATGGTCCCGCTGCCCTCTGAATAGCTTCTTTAAGGATCTGATTTGCTGTGTTTCTACTCTTAAAAGAAAGGTGCTTTGTTTTATTTGGCATAGTATCAGCCATGAGTAATTCATACAACGCAGAGATTGGCTTTTTGGCAAATGCTTGTAGAATGAAAGGAAATGTATTCTTAAAACACAATTCTTTTATTTCAATCTCAGGGTCACTTCCATTAGCCTCCCCTGATCAGTACCAGGGATGAGAACCAGAGGAATTTAAAAAAAAGAAAGAAAGAAAGGAAAGGAAAGGAAAAAACCCTCTCTACTTCTTACTTGGAGTACAAGCATGCAGCCTTGCTCATTAAAATCTACGTTTTATCTAAAAGCTATACTCCAGCATGTTCATATAGCAGCACCTTTTGTACACCTGTTTCTGTCTGCGGTGATTGTCACAGTGCACGGAGACAGTGCTCAGTGAGTGAGTGTTGTACTAAGGCAGCATTTTGTTGCATATTAGGGGTTTTCAATCTGAAAATAAAAAATGGGACTGTGCTTAAAGCCTGGGAATTTAAAAGCATAAATTTAACTTATCTCCCAAAGCCGCTCCTAGGAGTAGCCGAATCTTCCCCGATTCTTGAAAAACAACATAACTGCACTGAGTACTTGCAGGCAGAACCCTGGCTTCTTCCCCAGCAGGAAGCAAACTGAGTTTACTCAGAGTGCTTCTCAGTTTGCTAGGAGAGCGTGAGGTCAAGATAGATACAGATGCTAACAGGACAGGGACACCTTTTGAGAGAGGTGGCTTCATCTGACTGCCTGTTTGTGTGGAGAGCTGATTATCAGCCCTGTGAAAATGCAGGGGAAGTGATGTGATCTCTGTGATGTTACACCGCAGGCAAAACCTGCGCTCTGTACAGCACTCGCTGGCGCTGGTGAGGCAGGCAATAGAATTAAGCTTTCATGTATATCCCCACAGAGCCCTGCGCAGCCATTCAATCCTTCAAAAATAAAGGGAGTTTTCCCCTCTCGTGATACAGCGTGCAAAGAGATAGAGTAAATGTGAAGAAAGGATAGAGGCCCTGAGCTCCTCGGGAGAATGGAGAGGGCCTGAAAAGAAGACACTTGGAGAAAAATCTACCGTGAGGCAGCTACTGAGGGCTTCTCAACCTTCCTAATTCTGCGGCCTTTTAATATACTTCCTCATGTTGCGGTGACCGCCCCCAACCATAAAATTGTTTTCTTTGCTACCTCATTGTTTGGGTGAAAGCGTCACCCCAACCCCTGGCACCCACCCTTGGAGTGCCAATGGAGCAGCACTGGAGCAGGAAGCTCCATTTCAAGCCCCCTGCCCTGGGAGTTGCTTTGGTGGGGACTCCACCTCCGGGGAAATCCCACCAAGTACTGAAACCTCCCCAGGGAGGGTCAGGACCACTCCCAGGGCTATTTAGGCTGCTGCCCAGAAAAGGAACATGTGGTCTCCGGGTTTTGCTTGGTCTCCCCACCTCCCACCTCTCTTCCCCTCATTATGATTTCCTGGTCCATCTGGGAGCATCACATTAAACATGGGCATCTTTTATTCGGTCTAATTTGGTCTGATTGTAATTATTTGTGTTGGCAGAGAGGCTTGTCTTAAGAAATATTCCTAACATTCATAACTGTAATTTTTCTATTGTTATGAATCATGATGCAAATATCTGATATATAGGATCTCTGATCGCAACTGTTACAGGTTGAGACCACTATACTGAGTGAACCTTGATAACCTGAATCTATGCATGTTAATATTTTTAATATTTAAATTTACTTTATTCTTGTGTCTGTGTGTCTTTTTGTGTACGTGAATGTGTGCAAGTGCCCATAGAAGCTCAAAGAGGATGTCAGGTCTCCTAGAGCTTGTTAAAGGAAATTATGAGCCATTTGATAATAGTATCATGAACTAAACTCTAGTCCTCTTTAAATATCGGCAAGTGCTCTTAACTGCTATCACCCATGCAGCCCCTAGATATTTTTAGAATGGTAAAACAGTCCCAAGATTTACCTGCCTAAAACAATCAATGAGCTTGGCAATGGTCTATACTGCTACAGGATAATAACAACTCCATAGGATGACTTGAGAGTTTCAGGACAGTTTATCAAAAGAATCAACAGAATATGCCATACCTTGTGTGTATGTGTGTGTGTTATATGTGTATCTGTGTGTGTGTATACATACATATATATCTGTGTGTATGTATATATCACACTCATCGTTATAAGACTTGATTTTTTTTAATGATTTAGCGTTATAGTTATAGCGTTTAGTGTTGGTGTTTTATCTGCACATGTGTCTGTGTGAGGGTGTTGGATCACCTGGAACTGGAGTTACAGGCTGGTGGAGTTGCCATGTGGTTGCTAGAAATTGAACCCAGATCCTCTGCAAGAGCAGTCAGTGTTCTTAACCACTGAGCCATCTCTCCAGCCTCTAAAATAGTGAACCTATAGTTCATCATCCTAGATAAGCTAAGTAATAAGGTGAACCCTAAGAAAAGCTTAGATAAATAGATCCAACTGGAAAGTTAAAATAGACAATATTGCCTGACAAAATTGGGAGCATGGGGGAGGGGAGAGAAGTAAGGGTAGGAGGGGAGAAGGGGAAGGGCATGGAGAACTTGAGGGAACAGGATAGTCAAGATGGAGGAAGGAGAGAGATGAGAGCAAGAAAAAAATACCTTGATTGAGGGAGTCAGTATGGAGCTCTAGAAAAATTCCCAGGAATCCACAAGGATGACCCCAGCTGAGACACTAAGCAATAGAGGAGAGGGAGTCCAAACTGGCCCTGTAGTCAGACTGATGAATATCTAACTATCACCATAGAACCTTCATCCAGCAACTGATGAAAACAGAGACAGAGACCTGCATCAGAGCACTGGACTGAGCTCCCAAAGTCCAGTTGAAGAGTGGGAGGAATGAGAATATGAGCAAAGAGGTCAAGACCATGATGGGTTCACACACTGAAACAGTTTACCTGAGCTAATGGAAACTCACCCACACCAGCCAGACTAGTCCAAACTAGTCCTACTGAATTTGTTTGACAGTTGCATGACTGGGACAGACAAAGGGGCCACTGGCAGTGACACCAGGATTTATCTCCACTGCTTTTACTGGCTTTTGGGGAACCTATTCTCTGTGGATGCTCTGCCTATTCCTTGCTCTGCCTAGATATAGTAGGGAGGACCTTGGACCTTCCCCAAAGCAATGTGCCTTACTCTCTTTGAGGAGTGGATAGGGGTGGGGTTTGAGGTATGTGGAAGGGATGGTAGGAGGGGAGAGAGTGGGAACTTGGATTGGTATATATAATATACAAATATTGTTTTCTTTTTTTTTTAAAAAAAAGACTTGATTTCTAGCCTTGTCAATTACTACATTTTTTTTAAAAAATCAATCCTTACAAATATCAGTTCTCTCAACCATAAAAGCATAATATTATGTGTGGAAAAAATTTTTTAAAAAAAGCTTTTGATGTATTCCAACAATCTCATAGATGACCTTAACATTGTTGGAATTACTATATCTTAGAATGCATTCTATTAAACACTAATTCATAGGGACTAGTCCCACCATGAAAAGAATGATTGATCCTCTCTCAGCTGCTCTCAACTCTGAATAGCTCTTCAGTAAGGTGTGAGACCTCCCCTCTCTGCAGGAAATTTAGCTGGCTTGATGTTATGTAAGTAACAACAGTTTTTGTGGGTTCACCAATGCTATAGCCTCATTAGGCCAGCATTTAAGACAGCATTAAGACAGTATTTCACAACACTTCTATATCCTCTGCCTCTTACATATTTTGCACCTTCTCTTCATGAGCCTTGTTTGGGATGATAAAGATGCCCCCAATCATGTCTGAACACTCCTGTTTGTCTTAGCCCTTGGACTAGCTCTGTGTTTCTGTGTTGACTGTTATATACTACAAAAGAGACTTAGATGATTAAATTTGAGAGAAACTTGGGCATACGCCTAGATATATGGGTACAAACATTAATATTTAGAAGGTATTTTGACCAATTAGTGTCCCTGAAGTTATACACATATAGGTAATACTATTTGGACTTATAGGAGTTATTTTCAAAAAGAAAAAAAGAAATGAAAATTGCAGAGGACCATTATAGAGGAGATATATGGGAAACTGGAGGGAAAATGGGGATGGCTATATTTATATTTCTTTGTACATAGGTATGAATTCTCATAAAGAAAATTTAAGAAATCACTATTTGAAGTACACATAGCAAAATAAAGTTAGAAAATATTGTTATTTCATACTAGACTTTTTGATGGCTGTAATTCAGTATACTAAAACTTTAAAGACTCTGAACAGCTTAAATTAAAAAAATAAAGATTGCAAATAAACCACACAAAACATTGACTCACTATATTCTAAGTGTCTTTGTCAATGGGACCAGTTGCTTTGACTCCATTCTAACTGTTGTAGTACTAGTGCTTCACAGAATAAACTTTGCAAAAGTCAACTTTGCCCTATGCTTTTCTTTCCTTTTAATGTAACTCTGTTCTTCATCGCACGGTTTGGCCTGAGCCGCAGGGTCCTCCATTCTGTTGTACTGAAAAGCAGGCATATATCTCGGCATCTCAAATTATTATCCCACATTGGAGTCCTCGGGATGCTTTAAGATTATTAATGCTTGGAGCTAGGCTCCTACAATTTTTTTTTCTTTTGTGGTTGATGGTTTTGTTTCTTTTTTTTTCCCCCCACTTGTGCCTTGTAGTTTTCCTTTATTTAAAGACTGTTTTTTTTCGTTTTTTGATTTTTTGAGACAGGGTTTTTCTGTGCCTTTGGAGCCTGCGCTGGAACTAGCTCTTGTAGACCAGGCTGGTCTAGAACTCACAACGATTCGCCTGCCTCTGCCTCCCAAGTGCTGGGATTAAAGGCGTGTGCCACCATCACCCAGCTGGTTGATGGTTTTGAAACAGGTTCTTATAAAACCCAAGCTGGTCTCAAACTTAACATGTGGAAAACTGACTTCAATTCTTGATCTTCCTGCCTCTGACTCCCTAGTGCTGGAATGAAAAGCCATGTACCACTACCATGCCAACCTTGAAGATTCTTATATATTGTGTCCAAGGTTAAGACATTATTTGAAACATCCAAGATGATTCCAGAATTTAGACATGTTTAAGAATAAGATAAAAAGATAACCATGAAGTGATTATTCATATCACTGTTTCTTAGTTATTCTTCTATAGCTATGATAAAACGCCGTGACTGAAGCCACTTATAGAGAGAAGTGATGGGGGAGACTATCAACTAATCACCTCAAGTTGGGGTGTGGCCACTTGGACCCCAGGTAACCAAAACCGAGGGAACACAGGTGTGCCCACTCTCCATGCGGTGTCTGCCTGAGGGATAGAACTTTGGACCTCCCACCCTGGTAGCGTGAGTCCCTCTATACATTCATTAAAAATACCCATTCTTATTGAGCTGTCTTGGTTATTTATTGTGCCAACCTAGTACAACTACAGAGAAGGATTTATGGTTCCAGAATTTCGACAAGGTTTCTAATTCTGGAATCCAGATGGAGGAGGAGAGGTAGCAGACAATTAGAACAGGAACCATGACCTCACATAAAGCCACTAAGAGGAAGCAGATCAAGGATAGAATAGATACATACAGCCAATCTACACATCCCTACAATCTTACCCGCATACATGCACACATGTATACACACACACACACTAACAAGTACATGCACCATACACACATAGGAAGGAAGGGATAAAGAAAGAACTGAGGAAGGAAATAGCATGGCCACATTGTTGTGCAAAAGTAGAGAGGTTATATAATAATGTTCTGGATAAGTGATGCCTTAAAATAGAAATAAATATGGTGAAATTTTATTTTGCTTGGTCTTGAAGGTATTTCCAGTAAGTGCCATTGGAGATCGAGAGAAAATGTGAAGCCAATTGAAACATGCTATAACAGACACATTAGCAAGTAATTGTCCGTGCTAATAAAAACTACAAAGAAACCTCTGTAAGGATCTAGGGAGGCCACAGAGCATCCTAGGAACTGTGTGTGTGGTGACAATATGACTTGTTAAGTTAGGGCTCTGCCTGCAAGCATTTCTAGACCAATAGTTGTTTTTCCTTTGATAATGGATCAATTACTATATTCTTTTCTGTGGAGGCAAAATGGACAGTTTCTCTTTTCCTCGAGCTTCATTAAGTCATTCCAGGACAACGTCCTTGGCATTTACTCCCTAGAATTCAAGAAAAGTAATGTGGAACGCAGTTCTTTTGTGTGTGGTTATGCAGAGTTCTAAGAATAAGCAGAAAGAAGACAGGTAGGAGGTCTCTGCATACATCGCAACTTATAGAAGCACCATGGGATATCCACTGCCTGATGGCCTGATGGATTTGTATTTGCTTCTTTGAGGACAGAATCTGTTGATTTTTTACCACACCAAAGCCTTTCAGCCTCAGCACCAGCCCAGATGGGATGTGGGGTCAAGTAATCAACCATTATGGAGCATCTCTAGAATGGTGTTTCTCTGTGTAAAGGTCAAAGCAGAGCTTCAAGTTAACTCAAATCACATAAAATTTCACTAGGAAATACATCAGAACTCTTATATTTGTATATGTATAAGCCATTAGTCCATCTTAGTCATTATCATAAAGCAAAATAAAAACTATATATTCTTGAGCAGAACAAATAGGTCTAGTAAGGTAGAAGTTCATGACATTAATAGTGAGGACATCAGTGGTCACTTGATGAGACCATTTCCGAAAAAGGTCACTGAGCAGAAAATGGAAGGTAAAGAGACTAGACAGAGACTGGGAATCTTTGAAGAAATTTTTGCGAAAAAATCTTTCAAGAGATTAGCCTGCATGTAGAAAGAGAAGCCTGCATCAGACGCAATCATGCTTTGGAGGGGGTTGCCTGTTCTAAAACCTATGATGGATACAGATGATGATTTTGAGGTCAACATTGTCTTCAAAACTGCTGAATCTCCCATCTCTGGTTCTTGCTGGCTCACAGTTCCTGAACATTTGTGGTCCATGAATTTTATAGCACCATGACCTTTGAAAAAATTTAGGTATTCATGATTAAAGCCTTAATTGTTAGAAAGTATAAAAGAAATAAATTAAATTAGGTTTTCCTAAATGGCTTACACATAACTTATGACCTCAATATGAAACATTAGCAAGTCTTCATCTCTGAAGGGATTTCTCATGTGTCATACTTGAGGAGGCCCAGAAAGAGTGTGGGTAGGTACATCAAGAAAAGCCATGTAAACACATGGTCAAGGCATATAGAAATTGCCAGAGCCAGCCAGGCAGTGGTGGCACATGCCTTTAATCCCAGCACTCGGGAGGCAGAGGCAGGTGGATCTCTGTGAGTTCGAGACCAGCCTGGTCTACAAGAGCTAGTTCCAGTGCAGGCTCCAAAGCCACAGAGAAACCCTGTCTTGAAAAACCAAAAAAAAAAAAATGCCAAAGCCATCTGGACTGGAAAACAAATGTGTTTCTACGTATAAGTTTAGAAAGATGCCTGACTCTAAAAGTGAAGAAATCTTTGCCCTGCTAAGTGAGATTACTCAACAGTCATTCATTTTTAATTGCTCATTTCCAAGATCCTTGGTCCTTTTGAAAATAAATTTGAAGAACTTTAATCACTGATAACTAACGTACTGGTTCCCCAAATATTTCTACTCTGTTTTGGAGGTTTGATTTAGTCTTACCTGACAAACTGACTTCAGATAAATAGAATAACTATTTTTGATTAGTGTTCATCCCTGGCGCTTTTAACACACATCCATGTCATATTTCTTTAGTGTTCATTTCATAAAAATTTGTAGCTTAAGAATGTGTATAATTATTTTCTCATCTCATTGGCCATATAACTACTGTTTTCTTTTTTTTAAATATTTATTTATTATGTATACAGTGTTCTGCCTGCATGTGTGCCTTCAGGCCAGAAGAGGGCGCCAGATCTCATTACAGGTGGTGGTGAGTAACCATGTGATTGCTGGGAATGTGAACTCAGGACCTCTGGAAGAGCAGTCAAAGCTCTTAACCACTGAGCCGCTTCTCCAGCCCAACTACTACTATTTTCTTATTGACAAAATAACTTGTTGAGAACAGCCAGAAATTGAGCTTAACACTATAAATAATGAAGCCTGCATTCTATGCTTGTCTGAGCTAGAAAGAAAGGTAAACAAGACAGTGTTTTTATGTCTTAGAATCTGTCTTTCTGTTTAGAAAAAGACCTAGACTTGAAGCACTCCACAGGTCTTAATAGAAGAATAAACCCTCTCGAAGTTTTATTTGTTTGGAAGCTCAGTGGGTATATTCTTTAAAATCCTGATCTTGTCTTTTTGGTACATAGAGTAAACTCCATATCACCTATCACAGCAAAAATGTATCTTCTGACCAAGTTTAAATGTCTACGAGGAATCATCTTTCAGGGTTTCTAAATCTGTGTTTGAAGATATAGTCATTTACATTTTCCTGTTATTTCTTCTGTCTTGAAGTTCCCTAATTCCTATGTAACTGTAAAATATTTTTGATAACTTTTTAATTAAAACCTTTTCATAAAATTCTCATATTTAAATGGCATAGTGTTTTTCATATACCTACATATAGAGAGAGCCTGTTATTTAAGTTGTTTAGTTCATATTTGATGGGTTATTTTAATATCTGATTTCAAACATGTAGCTCAGTTTAAAACATGTAGTCTCTTGCAGTTAGTACTTGCATAATGAATGAATTAAATGGTTACACAGTTTACTGTCTTCCAGGAAATAAAGGTTTTTATATTTTTCAACTCTTGAGAGCTTAACTAAAAGTTGATATTGACTAGTTAATACTTAGCAACTAATAGTGCCTTACAAGTACCCATAGAAGCTTAATAGCCTTTATTTTAGTCATTGATTCCTACTAGAGAATGTGCATTGTTTCCAAAGAAATTACAAAGTGGAATGTTAGATTTGAATGTTTGGTTATTATTACAATTGCTGTTGTTATTATTCTATTTGTTAGGACATATGCTCCCAGATGCACACTTGAAAAAGAAGCAAACATGAATAGCTTATCAGCTTCCCGTTTTACTTCTTAAAGATAGAAAGAATCAAGTAATGGGTTAATGGATGATTTAAAGCTAATCAGGTGACCCAGAGTCATTCAAAGCCAAAATGTGTACCTCCTGATCAATATTTTTAGGATTATCAGAAATAAACTTAGATTAGGAATCAAAATAGCACAGTCCCATCTTATGTCTTTACCACTAGTAAGTTGGATAAGAATTTAAAGTGATACTTTATGTTTTGAGGTTTTCTTTCTTTGTTTATAAGATGAATGAAATCACACTTATAAATATGTGCTAAGGATTAAATGTGATAAAGAAGATCACATTTTGTAAATTTCTTCACAATGTGCTTATAAAAGTATATATTACAAAATTAATTTAACTTGGCTGCTGATAAAGTACCCTGTAGCTCCAAGTTATGAGGCTGCACTTCCTATGATCCTTGCTGCTTCCTTAAAATGTAAGATGTTTTTATTGAGTAACTATTATTGTTATGAGAGGGGGCTCTCATTTCCTCTAGTCCTAATTCAGCCACAGTTTTGGTTTGCATGCTCTTGAAAGAGAAGAATACAGTGCATGGAAGTAGAGCAAGCCACCAGGAGTTCCATTAATGCAAGAGAGTGAGGACACACAAACTTTAGACAAAGAGAGGGTCAAGCCGAGGCTTAAAGGGCCTCTACCCAGGAGCCATGGAGTTAAGTCTCTCCAACCACCTTTATCCCTTCAATGTGATGTCTCCAGACTAGCACTTCCAAGAAAGGGGTGTGCTATTCTTGAAAGCCTAGTTTACCCTAAATTCAGTCTATTACAAGCTTATACATAAGATGCAAGGTTATTTGTAGGCATATGTATGAGGAGTTCACTAGGGGGAAGGGTGAAAACATGCTTCCTTGGGAAAGCCATTCCTGAAGTTGTATTGAACGGCTTCAGCTAGGGTAGACCATTGTCACCAATTGTTCTTTATGTCCAGCTTTGGTGTAGGAGGCACTGGTCACTCTCTCCCAAAGCTAACCTCCTGCCTGAGAGTGTGAGCCAAATTTGTAATTTTACTTCAGCCTACAGCATGCAAAAGTGAACTATTTTTGTGATTGGAGTCCATATGTTTGGCAGAACAGTGAAACAAACTAACTTGGAAGATGGTCATGTACATTTGTCTTCCGATATCTCATGAATCAGTCACACTTTCAGGTGTATGTCTAGCTTAGGCATTGTGTGAATGCGTGCACATGTGCACATGCACTCATGTGTGCCCACACATATACATTTTTAGTCTTTTAACCACTCAGTGTTTGGCAGATACACACTAAGGTGGGGCATGTATAGCTCACAATGTCAACATTCTGTATTCTATTATGATGGAGGTGGACTATTCGTCACATAGGAGGATGGAATGCCAGGTAGGAGAGAATTAATGTGTCCCTAAATTTACATGTGACCCAGTATTTAACCTGCTGATAAATCCCATGTATCTTTTTCTTGTTCATACATTATGTAATACATATTACATAGTATATATAGTATGTATATATATACATATATATGTATGTATATATATATGATTGAATTGTTATATCACAGTCACACACACACTAACTGAAGGAGCTACTTGGCCAGTATCTTCTTATTAATAGGATTCCCAAATACACAAAGATAAGTTTTATCTATTCTCTTTTTTTTGTTTTTGTTTTTGTTTATTTTTTTTTAGACAGTATTTCTCTATAGCTTTTAATCTGTCCTGGAACTAGCTCTTGTAGACCAGGCTGGTCTCGAACTCACAAAGATCCGCCTGTCTCTGCCTCCCACGTGCAACCCTTAATATTTCACAGTGTCTATGTGCTATGAGTATACATGTCTATTAGGTAAAGTTTCCTTGGCATCAATTTGCCTGACAAGTAGACACATTTCTTGGTGAATACCTTCTTATCTTCCTATTAATGAGATGCCCACAGCTCAGATTAACTCCCCAAGACATTGAAGATTGCCTCCATAGGCTTTATAAGAATCATTGCCTTATAACCACTGGTTACCATTTAGTCAACCATTTTAAAATTTGGGTATAAAAGTGATCCCATTTTCTTGCCCAGTTTTATTTCCCCTTTAGGCTCTATTATCTCCAAGGGACACCCAGATTTATCCGCCTTAATAGAGTACTTCATTGTTTTCCTTAGTGTTACAGATAAATGGATTTGTAAAAAGGAATGAAATTGAATTTTTCTTTCTTTTGCTTTTTTTTTTGATAACATAGTAGGAATTTCAAAATGATTACTTGGGATATTTTCCTCACTGTGTATAAATTATTGTCCATGTTAGCTGTAAATTTCTCTTGCCTGTATCAGTCTTGACAAAAATAAGCATAAATGCTTAAGAATATATTGTTCACTTTCTTCTGGGTATGAGGGAAAGAGGCGAACAAGCTTCCATTAATTAAGAGTGTATGCTGGAGGGTGTGAGACATCAGGGGTCACTTTTTGTCTGTTAATTTTGTGGTAAGTAAGCAGTGCCCTGTAGCAATTTGTGTCTAATTTACTATTGCTTTGGACATTTAAATGCTAATTATCTTAATTTTTAACAATTATTGTATATGACTTTTCCATGCCTAGTACCCTGAATATTAGGAGCCATATTCAATTCTGTGTTTATGAAAGCACTGTACCTGCTTTTCTATGCTTGATGATCAGGTGCAGAATTTCTCTAGAGGTACAGACTTTATTAGGGGTGTTATCTAGTCTGTTGTGCTATTAATAGAAGATCTATAGAATGAAGACACATAAAGAATAGGGACCTGACTAGGACAATTCAAGTCCATATGTGGACGTGGGGCATGAGGGAGCTAGAGCCTTAGAAAGACTGCATATTAAATGCCAGGTATTGCATAGAGTTCTTGAGCACATAGGATAAGAAACTTTCTGGAAATCTAGCTGGCACAACAAAGCCTGTTCATATAAAGTTATATTTTTTATATTAATCATAACTGGCTTTCATTCAATTGTATGTGAGTGTGTACACACACGCATGTGTGTGTATTTCATGACTTATTAAATAGATTAGCTATATTGATTTTTTACTTTGAGATTTCCAGACAATCAAACAATTCTTGTATTTTTCAACCCTGTTGTTACATTATATGTTAATGAAAGTCAATAGCAAACATTTAAAAAGTTTTTCTAGATTAGGGCCTCTCCAAGAATCAATAATCTCATTGACATGGTTCAAAAAGCTATCAATTCTATGAGGAACACTAATAGCTGCAGAAAGCATGCATGTAAACAACACCAAGAAAATCAATAGGTTTTCTTGGTTATCAATAATGGTTGAAGGCAATTGGAATTATAAAAACATTGTATATATTTCATGTCTTACATATTTGAAAATATTTGCTTCAGAGACTGAATGTACAGGACAAAGAAACTACAGGTTAGGTTTTCTTGATCTGATAACTTAAGCCTGGATAATTTCTATTATATTTTATGCTGCAGAGTTACATACTCACCAATTAGATCTCCAGCAGATATAGGGATAAACTAGACACACTATTGTTGATAAAATACCTGAGGTTGTAGAAGTTGTACATTGGTGAAGACACTTATGAATGTTCTGATGAATACAACTTTTTATAGATTTTCTCCCATCGTGGTTATGGATGCTTCCGTTATAATAACTACAAATAGATATCATTATGGAAATCCACAACAACTGGTAAAAAAAAATAGAAAAAAGTAATTGTGGGGTATCCAACCACATATATTTTGAACAACCCGTACACCTAAGACTCAGGGAAATTCACAGAAGAGAAGGCAGAATGATTGTAAGAACCTGGAGACCAAGAAGTCTTACTGTGAGATAGCATTTCTTACATATGACAGGGAAGCTGTACTCACACATTCTGAACAGTACAGTTGTGTGAGCAATAGCAGTACAATGATAACGCCAGTTCATATATTATATGAACAGGGTTAGTTCCACTTGGTCCCATTCCTAAATGAATTTACCAAGTAGACAATGCCTATTCAGAAAGGGAGAACCATTCTCCTTTAGGAAAGGGTCCATTCATAGGTTGTTCAATGGTAACTTCTTATTAGTTAATTTTATTTGTTTGTCTTTTGAAAACAATGGTTTCATTACATAACAGCTCCGGCTATCCTAGGACTCACTTTGTAGACCAGGTTGGTCCTAATCTCACAAAGATCTATCTACCTCTGCCTCTCAATTTCTAGGATTAAAGTTGTGTGCCTTTTGTACCAAGCCTTTATTCATTAATTCTTAATATACAATCGTTAACTGTTTTCAAGGAAAAATGAGAACGAATGAAAGATCCAGAACTTCCAACTTCACCTGTTAGGAGTTTATAGAATTATAAAGAAGGTATATGCATTGGAGGGGGGGTGGGCCAGGGAGTAGTGGGGGAAATGAGAGGGGGAGGGTGGAGGAACTGTGGTTGGTATGTAAAATGAATAAAACATTCTAAATTAAGAAAACAAGAAATAAAAATAATTTTTAAAAAAGCCATAAGACCACCTTCAATCCATTGCCTCTATGTCTGCAGCAGTTTCTTTATTGTCTCAAGCAGTTAGCACTCATCATTCATTTCAAATTAAAAGAAGATGATGATAGTTAATCCCACAGACCCAGTGACTCTTAACCTTCTTAATGGTCCAACCATTTAGTACAGTTCCTCATGTGGTGGTGACCCACAACCATAAAATTATATTTATTGCTGCTTCATAGCTGTAATTCTGCTATTGCTATGGATTCTTATGTAAATAATTTTGGAGATAGAGGTTTGCCAAAGGGGTTATGACCCATAGATTGAGAACCATTGCACTTGAAGCGATATAGAATTTCTAGGAGAATAACTTTTGTGTGCATATAAGTGACAGTGTTTCTAGAGAGATTTAGCTGAGGCTGGAAGCCATAGCTTGAATGTAGGATCATCACATGGGTCCCAGGAAGAATAAAAACAGAAGGCAAGCTACTTCCAAAATTCATTCCCTTCCCCTTGCTTTCACATCACACCCTCTCCTAATTAGTAGATACAACACGATCAACTACCTCATTCTGTAGCTGTCACAGTCTCCTTGGTTTCTTGGACTGTATCTGCTTTCAGTGTGAGCTGAAGTTGCTGTGGGTAGGTATTTTGTCAGAATGAGGAGAAAAATACCTAATCCAGGAATAAGGACTCATAGAGCCTACTCAGAATGCCAGCACTGGCCCCAGTACTGTCTCCCAGCAGTGACCAAAGGAGTTATACTTTAGGCATTTGCTTATTTATTTATGGTTGCTGTGTATGCACGCACGAGTGTGTGTACGATAGCATGTGAAGATCAGAGAACAGCTTCTAAAGTGGATTCTGGGATTCAGCTCAAATCAAATTTGGTACCAAGTACCTTTACCCATTGAGGCATTTCATTGGCCCTCAATCTTTAATGTTGTAAATTCTTTTCTACTACTTGCTCTCTGATTGGCTGAACATTAGTTTTAATGTCATTTTTTTAATTTTTAAAAAAAGTTTATTAATGAAATGACAGCTTATCCTCAAAGAAATAGTTACTAGAAGAAAGGAATGATTCTGGGAACCCACTCCTTAGTACATAATGAATTCAACGTTCTTCAATCAAATTTAAAATTTAATTATAGGTAATTGTTCTTTTTTTAATGAAGTACTTTTGACATAATGTTCCATTATCATATAATTAGATAATTAACTCCCTGAATCATATTATAACTCATTTTCTTCATGTTTTCTTTAAATATTTATATATTGTGCCCACTGTTGTAGCCTCAAAGCTTACCATAATTATACATATAAGCCAGGATAGGTAGTACAGAGCTTGTTGAAGGATACTGTCTTAGTCTGTTCTATGCTGCTATAACAAAATACCTAAGACTTAGCTACTATATATATATATATATATATATATATATATATATATATATAAGAGTATGACTGACACATTATTTTTGTAACTGGATTATCTAAATAGCCTACTGCCAATGTTTTTATGATGCCGCCAGGGTTGTGCCATGGAATGGCAAAGCAGCCAAAAAAAAATCAGATGACTATAGGAGAGCCAAATCTACACAGAGGTCTCATTTCACAAGGACTTGTTCTCATGGTAATTAAATATCTTCAAAAGACTGATATCAATCCTGTCCAAAGGTAGTGCTCTTGGGATCTAAATACATTCTCCAATCTGACATAGTCTATCTCCTCAACCCTGAGTTCCAAGATTCAGCACAAAAGCCTTTGGGATCACACCCCAATCACTGCTATTTCACCAGCTTTATCCCTTTGATCATTAATATTGAATTATCAACTTGACAGGAGCGAGAAACACACAGAAAACGAGCCTCTGGATAGACCTGTGTAGGGAAATTTTCAGGCTGGGTTAACTGAAGTAGGAAGACTAGTCCTTACTGCTAGGGTGAATAAAAAAGAGCAAGCCCAGTGAACAGAAGCATCCATCTCTCCCCATCCTTTCACAGCGAAGATGTAGTATGACTGGTTGAGTGAGGTGTTCCCACTACTATGGTTTCTCTACTCTGACAGATCTTATCCAAGAACTGTGACCTGAAAGTAACCATTCCTCACTTACGTTGCTTATGTCAACATGCTGTTCACAGTAACAGAAAAAGAAATTCATACCACTTCCCATACTCTCAGTCTGCCACATAATTGCTTGCAGTGTACCTGCTGTCTTCCCAAACGACAGCTGGCACACAAGTCTTCATGGAAAATTTAACAAATGTTTTATATGTACTCGTCAGGCATGTCTGTAAGGCTGCATGTAGGAAAAGGGGTAGCAAGATATCACTAAGCTGTTGCCATGGACATAAGAGAAATTGCAATTTAACAATGGAGAACTCAGGAGGGATGCTCATGGCTCCTTAAGTCACAGGGTAAAAGAGGAAGAGATGTGCAGTGTCTGACTCGGAGATTGCCAGCTGCTAGGTTTAGTATACTTCTGACTGCCAGCAGGGCCAGATTTTCTGGCCATGTTGTCCCAGAAATAATTTACGTGTTGTGTTAACTGTCACTGCAAATGACTTGACTTCCTCCAAGTCCCTTAGCTCATGCCTGTAGTATCATTTCAATTGTATTTTAATAAATAAAGCTTGCCTGAATATCAGATGGTAAAACAGCCTCACTGGTCAACCTTACAGACCAGGCGGTGATAACACACATCTTTAATCCCATAGCCACACTAGTTGCCATAGAAACCCGGTGGTGCAGGTCTTTAATCCCAGTGGTACACACCTTTAATCCCAGCCCTAAAAAGGATCATAAAATGGGAGGAGACAGTTTACAAACACAGATTCATTCTGAAATTCTGGAAGGCAGGATTTCTACTTTGGACTGAGGTAAGGTAAGCGTTGGTAACTTGCTGATTTGCTTTTCTGATCCTTAGGTTGAACCCCAATATCTCTCCCTGAACTTTTATTAATCATGCTTCATATATTCCTGTCTCATGTCTCAGTTGGCACACTAGCAGAATGGCATTCATATCCGATGTTTGCTCAAGCCCGAGGGAGTATTTTTAACATTTTTAAGACTTACAACTACAGTTTTTCATTATTTATTTTTGATCATATTATTTAAACTTGTTATATAACTCAATTACCCTACCTTTTTGGGTTTAGAAAATCTTGAGGCCTTCAGATTAATAAATGTGTCACTTAGTCCTCTTCTAAGAACATATTAAAATGCAGAATATTTAAACATTATTTTTGTTCTAATTTTTATTTATTTTCATGCTTATTCACTTAATTAGTTTAGTTTTGCTTTTTTTTAAACAAATGTTTGATATATGACATGGGTTAGCCTGATATTCACTTGGCAATGTAGGCTATCTTTAAGCTTATGGCAATGCTCCTGTTTCAGCCTTCCAAGTACAACTGATACAGGTATAAGCCCTTTGTGGGTATGTTCTACTATCATTAACTGGAGCATAAAAGAGTTATACATGTGTTTTTTTTCTTTTTCCTGTCCATAACTTTTGTATGAATATTCATTAGTGGTTTTAACAGACATGCTTAGAGAGTGACATGCATTAAAAGCTCTCCTGTGTTTGGAAAAAAAAGGAAAGGTAATTGAAATAAATGACAATGGCCTTAAAAGTTGGCTCCATTATTCTGATATTCAAATGGTTTATTCCAGTGGGTATTGAATTCATGAATATTCCTGGAATTATACTAACAGTCTTATAAAAATCAATAAATAAAAGAAGAAAATGAAACAAAAGAGAAACAAAATAGGAAAAGCAGCTTCTCTTATTGTTGCCTTACAGGAACATTATTGATTAGTTGTTTAGTCTACTTACATGCAATTACACTGTATTCTCGAATTTCTACATTGTAGATAGCCATGAGTACTTCAAAAAGTCTCTAAATCCCAGATATTCAAGGTCTCTCTTTTCAGAGGCACCACAAACAAAATCTCAGAAATTTCGGCAATGGTTTAATACAAAACAACATGTGTCTATCTTAGCACGTTCTTCCTTTCCAGAATCCTTGAAAAGAACTTCAAAATAATGATAGTATTAGTCAGTTTATTAATTTTGTTCTGATTGATCACTCTTATCAGAACATGAGAATCTGATTACATTCTGTCTCTGAGCAATTCTTCCAGGGATGTACCACCACCACAGCCACCACTACCACAATCATCTCTATCTTCAACATCACCATGACAACCACCACCACTACCACCACCACCACCACCACAAACACAACCACCACGACAAATACAACCACCACAAGTATCACAGCCACAACCATCACAACTATCTCCAACCTCAGTATCACTACCATCTCCACAATCATCTCCACCATCAACATTACCATGATAACAACTACAATGACCACAACCATCACAATAATCTCTACCCTCAACATCATCATGACTACAACCACTAACAACACAACCACAACTACCACCACTATCACCACAACCACCATCAATATCACTACCACCACCACAATCATTTCCACCCTCAATATCACCTTGAATACAACCACTACCACCATAACCACAACCACCATTACCACAGCCACAAACCACTACAATCGTCTCCATTCTTAACATCACCACCACCACAATCATCATTATCGCTACCATGATCGTCTCCACCCTCAGCATCACCACCATCACAATCATATCCATCATCAACATCACCACCACTACAATCATCACAATCACAACCATCTGCACCCTCATCATTACTGTGACCACAACCACTACCACCACAACCATCACAATCATTTCCACCCTCAACATCACCATGACTATAACTACTACCCATCACAACCACTGCCAGTATTACTACCATTAAAATCACCATCACTACCACTACCACAATCATCTCCACCCTCAAAACCACCACCACCACTGTAATCATTTCCACCCTCAACATTACCAAAAACACAAACATCACCACAATCATCTCCACTCTCAACATCACCATGACCACAACTACCACCACTACCATAATCATCTCTGTCCTTATCATTACCACCACTACAACCACCACCAACACATTCTTCTCTTCCTCCTCTTTCTCCTCCTTTTTCTCTTCCTTCTCTCTTCTTATTTAATTTTAACTAATTATTTATTTTCATTGTGTTTGACAGTTTTATATGTTTATGCACTGAAGTTCAATCTCTCTTGCCCCAATCAATGAGCATGTCTCAAGCTCCTCCCTTCTTCAGCTAAATCCCACCTTTTTCCTATCTAAACTTCCCCCCACCTGTGTTATCATCTATTTTTGAAAATCCTTTTACTTGATTTAAATTTAGTTTGTTTTAAACTAAGTATCTTAATACATAAAAACTTTTCATTAAGGCTATGAAGTATTTTTGAGAAGCTTTTGTTACATGTGGTATGTACTTATATGTGCAGGTGTTAATACTTACATATATATACATACATACATACATACACACACACACACACACACACACACACATATATATATATATATATATATATATATATATATATATATATATATATGCTTTTTGAGACAAGGTTTCTCTGTGTAACAGCCCTAACTATTCTGAAACTAGCTCTTGTAGACCAGACTGGCCTCGAACTCACAGAGATCCTCCTGCCTCTGCCTCCCAAATGCTGGAACTAAAGGCATGAGCCACAACCATCCAGCTGATAATTTATAATAAATGTTGAATGTCACCTTCCAGAACTATAAAAGAGAGCCAATAGGGACAAAGCTTCTAGGTCAGCACCAACATCATTTCTCCCTGTCCTATGCCTGAACTATGTGGTGTCTTCAACAGAAGAGTCTCGGTATCAACTTCTGGATGGTATCCACAGCCTTAGCAATAGCATATAATGTTTGTGTGGAGAGGATCTGGCCAATAACTCCAAAAATTGTAACATATTCATTCCTGGCATGGGCCTTTTTCTTATGCTGTGGTGCCTTGTAGAGGCACTGCCATCCATTGCAAGGTAAACCCATTTAAACCCATTTTATATATCTGCATGTGTTTATTCTAGGACGCATTTGTAGTAGTAGGTTTCCATGGGATTTTTTTCAAAGGTCTATAGCACACTAATATGCTAGGCAAGCTACCAAAAGAAGCAGTCACCATTCGTGAACCCAGGAAGCTACAATCATAATTAGCCTGGCAGGACAGGACTGCTGATATAACATGGCATTGGTGCTATAGGAGTAACCAGTTTCTGATTGAATTAAAGGCCAACTCCTTAAGAAGAAACCAACATCTGGCACTGTTATCCAGAAACTATGAGTAAACTGGTTATAGCCCCTAAGACAGAATTTGCTATAACTGCTCTGCTAAATGGTCATGTTATTAAACAGGCTCCTAACGACTTATTCTTATATTCATAGATTAGTACATCTCTCAACTTTCATCTGATAAGCTTGTTAAGTCTATGATAATTAACACGAGATCCATAACTGGTCAAAGAATAAAGGACTGTGGAATGATCAGTCCTAAATGTGACATCTGTTCCATACTTCTTCCTTTCAAGACTCGGATCATTGTGGAAGGGGAGACAATGATTCTAAAAGCTGCATATTGTATCACATATATAAAAGATAAATGAATTTAAGGAACTGGTGTTTTCTGGACACAAGAGGGCAGTTACACATATGAACTCACAGCGGTTGTCACAGCATGCTCAAGACCTTGACAAGCTCAGGGCTGACAGAATCCTGGCATAGAGTGGGAGGTGGGGATGAAGTCAGACTGCAAATTGAATAGTTATTGGCAATTGATTGATGCTGAAATGGGAAGAGTCAGTTTTCTTTAAAAATACTTGTTTTAAAGATAGGTAGGTAGGAAAGAGGTGTAAATTTGGGAGGAGTTGGAGAGTATGTTAATATTATCAAAATACAATTCTGAAAGAATTACTCAAACTTCTGTGGAAATGAATGTTGGTCCACTATTTAAGTTGAGGATCAAATGGATAGGAAAATATCAAGGTACAAAATGCAGAGGAGGCAATCTTTAAGTATTCTAGCAAACAGCTTAAACAAACAACAAAAAAACAAAAAACCCAAATGCTCCTTAAGGATCAACAGCTAGAAATGTTAAATTAAATCTGGTGAAATCAACAGATAAATAAGCATCTAAATGGTACTCTTTTCACTGACTTGATAACCAAGAGTCTTCTTGGTATGTTAAAACATACGTGACTATTCATTGGAATATAGATGTCTATGTAGAGTGTGTAACTGGTATGTGTGTGTGAGACAGAGAGAGACTCTAATTACTGAATGTAGAGCTTGAATGTCTAAATAAAAAATAGTGGGGCTGGAGAGATGGCTCAGAGGTTAAGAGCACTGGCTACTCTTTCAGAGGATTCAGGTTCAATTCCCAGCACCCACATGGCAGCTCACAAATGTAACTTCAGTCCCAGGGAATCTAACACCTTCACACCAATGCACATAAAATAAAGTTAAATAAATTATTTTAAAAAATAGTGAAACTCAAAGACTTTGGTTGTCTCTCTGAACATTCCTAAAAGAGCAATCTCTCTCTCTCTCTCTCTCTCTCTCTCTCTCTCTCTCTCTCTCTCTCTCTCTCTCTCTCCTTCAGTTTCACAATCTATAAAATAAGATAACAAATGCTTTCAGTCTTGTTTTGTGGCAAAGGGATGAAGTATGTGGCAGTCACACTTGGTCTCAACCACAGTTTTCTGTTCTTATTGGGCTCACAGCCTTTGTGTTCTCAGGCCTCTTTCTCTCCTCATGCCAATCTCAACTTTGTGCCATGGCCAAGTTACTGTTTATGTTACTTGTGAAATTTGCTCTGACATATAGCCTGGGAAAGAGTAAAGCAAGGCCTTGAAAATCTACCCATTCCCATATGTCCACAAAACAGTTTCCATGTATGTGTCTTTTCAAGAGACCTGAGCATTGAGGACAGGGAATGTCAGATGGACCAGAATTTCCAACAGAATTCTTCTGGGTTCTGGGCAGTTGGGATGCTGTGTCTGGGGCTTAATGAGAATGTCTGGATATCTAACAGCCATGTCCTGACTGGGTCAAGTACATGGTGCCCTGCCCAGTAGGGAACCATTCTGTCATCCTAGTCAGTTGATGAGCAAGAGAGAGTTAGCAATGGCAAAGGCCATTTTCCCTGCATGGGATAGATTCAAAAGCACAGAAAGTACCAGGTCAAAAGTTCAAAGTCCTGCTTACTCATTCTTCTGGCAGAAGTGGGATCACAAGGGAGAAGGAGTTACACTCCACAGGAACTGAAAGCAGAGGGTTTTGAAGACCTATAAACCAGTTCCAGTCAAAAGGCAGCTACAATATTCTAGACTCCTAAGACTTAAAAAAAAAAAAGTTTCAGGCTGACAGCATATCTTTATTTCGATACAGGAGGGCGGGGGTGGGGGGAGTATTTCCTCTCATTCTGGCAGCCCAGCAATGAAAAAGAGGTATTAGCAGAAGCCGGAACCTGCAGGGGTCTGGCCCACATCCCAGCCATATCCTGAGATAAAGAGAGGGCTTCCAAAACTCCTTGTGGGGGGAATCTGCATTTCCTGTCCTAAATGCTTAGGCCATCTGGAATGTCTATCATGGCAGCGTTAAATTTATGGAATTGTCCTCACAGGCTCCCCAAACGACTTCCAGTGCTCTACAGAATAAAAATAAGTTGAATGGAAACAAATGCGGTGGATTTCCCAGTCTTCTAGTGGAGGAGGCACAAATGTAAAATAAGGAAAATACCGAAATAGAGAAATCAACTTTTGAAATGTGCACTTTACTGAATGATTTCAGTAAGGACAGATTTAGATTATGGGATTGACTCTGGCAATTTGAGTTTACCCTTACATCTTCCTCCCTTAGGTTAGGGATGCTCCCCCATAGAGGTGGGAGGAAGGGAGTCAATGGGGTGTGCGGCAGCCTCACAGCCTTCAAAGCTGTCAAGGACCTTTAGTGATGGAGAGGCAGGAGCAATTTGTTCACCCACATCACAGAATCACCCTTCTTTGGTCATTTCAGAATGGTCATTCTGTCATTTCAGAATGTCTGGGTACAACACTGTCAAGTAAAATCATATTATAAGAAAACTAACCCCGGTCCAAGCAAGTCCATATATAGGCTGCTATTTTCCTGATACTGTGTAATAATGTACCACAAATGAAATAGCTCGAAACAATATCCATGCCTTATGTAAGTGAGACATCTACCCAAATGATTCATTTTTCAGTGCTGGACTTTAATGTGAAAAAAAACAAGCTCTGTATGCTAAGCTCGGCATTGACCATAGACTATGAGGAAAATGTGCTTCCAGGGAAATTCTACTTCCAGGGTTTTTCTCTGGGTGTTGGTTGGATTCAGTTCTGTAGGGTTGTAGTCGGTCTGTTGTCAGTCATCTGTGTCCCATTCAGATCCTTACAGCCATGGGGATTCCTCTCAGGTGATCCTTCCTATCTTCCAGTAACTAAAGTTAATTAAGTCCCTCCCACCATTGGAATCTGCCTGGATTGGTTTCTGTGTATAGCCTGGGGGGTCTCTCTGTTGTTAAGGTGTTGAAGCTGAGAGATTAGCGTGCCTGTAAGTCTCTGTTTTGCCATTATATGATCAAAATCAAAATAAAACCAATGTGCTAATATGACAACAGAACTGGAAAGTCATCCTAAAACCCTGCACATAACTTGTGATTCTATAGAGCATCCAAAACAGTTATATGTTTTCAAACAAGAGGGTGACTTGAGTGAAAAGGAAGTCAGACTTTCTGTGTGGAATGTAAAATAACAAGGAGTATCTTATGGCTGGCCAACCGACAGGGCTGCTGCTTAGAATCTTTCAAAAGTAACATCAACCATACATTCTACTTCAGTTAATGAAGTCTCTCTCCCTCTAAACTTCCTATCTAACTCCATCCCTATCATGGAAGTCTCAGCCTGGAAGCTTGAAGATCCTTCAATTTTCTAGGGCAATAATGCACGTGTGAATTCATTTAGTGATGTTGATTGTGTCATGTGCACATCGATCCCCTGCTATAGAACTTCTCTTGTCCATTTATTTTCAGCTCTTCAAAGGCAGGTCAAGTGTGCTCCTAACCTGTGAACCTCCTGCTAAGCCCAAGGAATCTGGTTCAAAGCAAATACTCAATGTATGATTATGAGACTGAGAACAGTAGATGCATTCCCTTATACTGTGTTATTATATGCACTAAATTATGTGTCCAGCAGCTTTGCATGCTGTTACGTTAGCAAAACAGATTAAGGTTTTAAGTCTCACAACAGCCAATCAATATATATTGCAACACAGAATCCATAGACTTCGAATGAGTTTGTACATCTCAGTTACCCTCTTTTCCCATTTAATTTAATCTGTTGGCTAGAGTGTGAGCACACTGATGTTAGGGTATTGCTTTTTTGCCCCTGTAAACAATGTTAGAGTTAGCAACAGGAAGTATATTTGGTGGTATTTCTGATCCAGGTAATCATATGACTTACAACACAGGCTCGGTTTGATCAATGGATTCCATTTTTCCAGTAAGATTATTCAGACTCTAAAGATATTAACCACTCAGTAAAACACAGGGTACTTCATAGGCACCAATAAGAGAGTGATGGGAAAATCTAAAAAATACAAGGCATGACTTGTGAAGAGGGAGAGTGCCTAGTGGGTTTGCTACCAGAGAACACCTAGTTATAGATATCACCATCTCAAAAAGGATATGTCACTACTAAAGACAGAGCACAGAGATCTCCTATTACAGGCAGATTTAGGATGGGCACTTGTGTCTCTATCATTGGGACAGGTCTAAGGAAGCCCCTAATCATACCTCAATTATCTCCGGTGACATTAATTTAAATGTTGTCTTAGTATTAGTACCTCTCCCAGGATGTCTTATAAAAAATGTTACCAAGAAGTTTGGTATTATAATTTCTAAAAGGAAATACATATTTAGTCTCTGTCCAGTTTCCTTATATCCATATCCTAAGATTCACGGGAGATGTGTAGAGATGGCTTTTCCCTTCTACCTGGTGTCTGGGGTTTTCTGTGTGTACTCAGAGTAGAGGCTGGTTGTTAAGGACATCACCAAACAAATATAATTTTATATTTTTTATATTAATTTTATATTATATGTTTATAATGTTTAAACGCAAACCACAAAAGACAGACTGGAGGTTGAGTTAATCACCAATTGCCAATAATGAAGAAACGTCTATTTAATAAAGCCCAAATCACAAACAAACAAGACAGCGTTCAAAGGCTTCCTTTGTACATGCGAGTGCCAGGGTGTTGGTGTTCTCTGAGCAGACTGAGGCATCCCATGTCCTCTCCCACTCACTGAGTTCTAGGCTCGTTCTCATGCCTTTGCCCACTGTGTCCTTGTAATATCTATTCTTCACAACAAAGGGCAAATGTGCTTCTCTATGTTCTGTGTGAGTCACTATAATAAACCATCAAACCCAAGCAGAAGGTTGAGGCCATGGGAACTGTGAGAGGCACGGGTTACAATCTAGACTTCTAACTGACATCAGGAATTGGAAGCTGTCTTGTGGGACAGTGTTCTCCTTAATCTTTGAAATCTTCACTAAATCTGGTTAATATTAAAATTAAACTAGATTTTTAAATACCCATTTGGTGTCTGTCTGTTGGGGAACTAGTATATATATATATATGAAAAATAAACTACACCCTGTGTCAAAGTCTTTTTTGTATCATGCTGAAAGTGAGTACAGGAGAAAGAAGCAATTAGTTTTTATTTCTGTATATATTAAACATCCAAGTTGTGGGACATAGAAAGAAACTGTTTAAACTTTAACTCTGGAATGGGCTGTCCACGGAGGATTTCCTAGGTAGACTGGCTACTCAACTCTCTGTATGATCTGCATCTTTGCACTTTCAATAGCTTAATCATGGTCAAATGCCCCAAAACATCATGGACAGTGGTCAGCTGGAAACTTGAGAATATTAACCCCATGCTCAATTACTTATTGGTACCTAAGCTAAATTACTGAGTGCCCACAATTGGAAATTAACATTGTCTGGGATGACCTGTATCTATATACTAATTAAGCACATCAATTAACTCAGACATAAATATAAAGGATGCAGATTAGTCAAATAAAAATTTGTCTTTAAAAGATTAAAAGATAAATATGTGTGTTTTACATAATAAAACACTTTATAAGATATATATATATACATATTTATATAACACACACACACACACACACACATATATATATCACTTGAATTCAATCGTAAAAATGGTGTCTTTGTATACAAGTTACCAAAATTTCTAACAATGATTGCCTTCTGCTGTATTTATAAAAATGAAAATTCTGGTCTTCATTCTTTGCATGATTTTTTTGATAAGGTTCAGGTACTTTATAGAATGTACTGCATGCATACCTTTTAAGCAATAAACGCATCACTGATGTAGTCCTAAACAAACCCATTTAACACTTTGGTTATTTTTATTTTCTTGAGGGGCTCCCTCTTGTGGGTATAAGGCATATTACCAGACAGATTTTTTCTGATAATGGGCTGAGAAGAAAAGTTTCATGTTTCTATTAAGACAAAGTTCAATATGTATGCACGCTTTAATGTCTACCTTGTTCTTTCATGTATCTTCCCAAATTAATTCTAGAAATACAATATCCCTGTAGTTCAAAAGAAATAAAAGGTTATCAAGCTAGTCTGGTCATTGTTAGCATTGTGTGTGGTGTTCATGCATGCACACACATATATGTGTTTGCATGCGTGCATGTTTGAATGTGTGTGTGTACAATTACATGTGAAAGCCAAAGGTTGATGCAAGGTGGCATCCTTTATTGCTCTTTCCCTTATCACTTGACACAGAGTCTCTTTCTGAAGCTAGTGTTCCCAGATTGTCTAGACTGGAGGATCAGTGAGCTCCAAAGACACAGTTGTCTCTTTCTCCCAGTGTTGGGATTACTGGTGTGCTTGGTCATGCCTAGACTTTACAAGGGTGCTAGAAACTCAGTGCCTCTTTTTTTTCCAGCAAGAATTTTTCTGAGTGAGTTCTGTCATAAGAATTTAGGGAATGCCACATCCTTACCTGAGGTACTATGAGATATTTTGAGTGATAAGGCTATAACAGAACCAGAAATCTTTACTTTAAAAATAAGTTATGGGCTATGAGTAAAACCAGACTAAAGTGTATCAGGTCTACTTTGAAGTATACTTGCTTAAAAACAAAGTTATATATTCTCTCCCTAATAAAAATATTAACCTGGTAGAGACAGAGTCACCTGTAAAATGATGGCTATAAAGTATTTGATCACTATTAGATTGATTCATACAACTCCAGTATAGTAACTCATGTTGTTAATTCCATGTGCATTCTGGAAAAGTTTCAACAGCAATATCTGAGCATATTCAGATTAAAGGTGGTACCGTTAATCCCTGTGTTCACATTGCAGAGTTCAGCTGATCTCTGGTTTTGAGGCCAACCTGGTCTCCATAACAAGCTTCCAGCCAGTCAAGGCTACATGGTAAGACCCTGTCTCAAGAAGAAAAAAAATGGAGGAAGAGGAGGAAGAGGAGGAGGAGGAAGAGAAGGAAGAGGAAGAGGAAGAGGAAGAAGAAGAAGAAGAAGAAGAAGAAGAAGAAGAAGAAGAAGAAGAAGAAGAAGAAGAAGAAGAAGAAGAAGAAACCTTAAAAAATACCTTAAAGATCATTGGGGCATTCAAACTAGTACTGTATGTATTTTCAATAGTTATGTAGAAATGTTGAATATTCTGAGTAAAGTTGGTATTACTCCCTCCCCTTGCATTTAAAGAGAATGTGCTGTTATATTTCAGTTAAACCTGATACAGTTTTTGAGTCCTTCTCATCATCCAATGTAATGAACTTGGTATGAGAGCAGTAATGGAAAAAGACAATCTGTGAAAAATTGTGTAACATAGATACTCTCATTTATATGCACAATTTTGAATTCCCAGAAAATAAGGAGCAGGTTACCATGCATTTACCTTCACAAATGCTGACACGAGTCAAGATGGGATATAGGCAATCGGATCTGACGATAATATATTCCATCTGCAATTGCTAGAGATGCATGCAAGATAGCAGACAACACCTTCCTTTTGAATTTCAAATGCTATATAACCTTTTGGAGATAACAAGGGATATTCATCTCAAATAATGGTGGGAAATTTATAACAGAGACCACATAATTAGTTGTTATTCTTTGCAAGTACCACATATTCTGATAGGGACAGGTTTAGAAGAAATTGTCCCGCAGTAAGTTCAATAAGTAGTCTCTCTCTCTCACTCTTTCTCTCTCTCTCCCTCCTCCCTCTTTTCCTCTCTCTCTCCTTTTCCTTTTTGAACTAAACAGATTTATATACAGAGTAACTAGTAAATATAAATGAAATGGCAACTAGTAAATAAAATAAAAGAACAACTGGAAAATAAAAATAAAATATAAGGCACAATCTTGAAGTGAAGGACTATAAGCCCTTCTACACTGTAAGCTATAATCCTAATGCATATCAGTTTCATAACAAATAATATAAATCTGGCTTTACATTTTACTACATGACACCTTTACTCCAGAAGCTACCAGTCAGTTGTAGAAAGAATGGGAGGTCTGGATATAAATTTGCTAGGATGGACATTTTTTGCCTTATACTCCTGCATGATCCAGCACAGCCATTTTAGTTTTGAGAAAAAGAAATGTATCTTAAATTTCTTGTTACCAAGGCTTACTTAGGTGAGTAATAGTGTCTTAGTTAAGATTTCTATTTCTGAACAGAGACACCAAGAGTACAGCAACACCATGACTACACATAAAGGAAAACATCTAATTGGGGCAGGTCTACAGTTCAGAGATTTAGTCCATTATTATCATGGTGGGAAGCATGGAGGCATGCAGGGAGATAAGGTGCTGGAGAGTTAGCTGAGAGTTCTACATTTGGAACCACAGATAGCACAAAAAGGAGGCAAGACATGTCTAGCTTAAGCATCTAAAACATCGAAACCCAACACCCTCAGTAACACACTTCACCAACAAGGCCACATTTACTCCAACAAGGCCACACCTACTCCAACAAGGTCACACCTACTTAGACAAGGCTACAATTGATGTAGGATTCCCCTTTGTATGCTGTGAACATGTTTTTATTACCATTGGTTAATAAAGAAACTACTTTGTCCTATAGAAGGGCAGAATATAGCCAGGCTGGAGGAGACAGAGTGTGTGTGTGTGTGTGTGTGTGTGTGTGTGTGTGTGTGTAGGAGTAGGCAGGGTCAGGGAGATGTCATGTAGCTGCTGAAGGAGACCGACGCTGAACACTTAACAGTAAACCACAGCCTCCTGCTCTTACACAGATGAATAGAAATGAATTAATTTAAGATGTAAGAGTTAGGTAATAAGAAGCCTGAGATAATAGGTCAAACACTATTGTAACTAATATAGTTTCTGTGCATATTAATTACACAGGTGTGGGCTGCTGGGAAATGAAATAGCAGTCTCCTACACATATCCACTCCAACAAGGCCAGGCCTCCTAATAAGTGCCACTCCATAAGGGTCTATGGGGGCCATTTTTATTCAAACCACCACAATTAGCAATCATCATAAGAGACTCAACAAGGCTGAATATAAAGTTTAGTATTATCCATTTCTTTTTTTCCACGACACCCACATGTATAGATGCAATGTGTCTTTGTTTTCATCTGTTGGGATGGTGGCTAGCCTTCCTTGAACTTTACTCCTCAACTACTGTGGGCATGTCTTTTGAACTGTCAGTTCATTCTCTGAGGGATGACACACATGTTGACTTCTGATTTGGTCTCATACACCTCAATTCACACTCAGGGCCAGAGAGTTATTATGAGTGATAGTGGCATCGGTAATACATAGTAAATATTGTCAGCTTGATTGGATTTATAAATGCTTAGGAGAAGGGGGTGGTGTAGGAAGGTTCTTCTGTATTTCTGTTGCGTTCATTGGTTAATAAAGAAGCTGCCTTGGCCTGTAGAATAGGACACAGCCCTTAGGTGGTTGGAGTAGACAGAACGGAAGGTGGTGGGAAAAAAGGAAGTATGAGAGAAGCCATAATTTTCCCACCCGAGATGGGAACACCTTGAGAATGGAGAAAATATAATTTCTAAGTTACCACAATGAGATA